>JAOEHY010027853.1:0-62050 GCA_025447955.1 Psilopsiagon aurifrons | reverse complement strand
AGGCATGAATATGCCTGTTTTCTTTATATTTTAAATATAATCACTTCCACTCCCCCATTGTAAGCAGACATGGCAGAAAGGGGGTTGGAAAAACATAAAGAAAGAAAGAGCTGTTTTCAAAATCCTTCATCATTTCTGGCCATCATTTCTCATGTTCTGAATAGCATTTCTGCCTCCTGGGACTCAAATCCTGCCAGGACATTTAAAAGGACAGAAGCTACCTGCAGTTTCTGATGAAGGCCCTGATGTCCTTCTCGGGTTTCCCATTGGATGCTCTGTGATGGGGATGAGAGAGATGATGTATTTGCTTTCCTCTATCCAAAAGTCACAAAGTGTTTGATCGGCAAACCCGTGACTAAAAAAGTAAATATATAAAATAAACAACAACCCACAGCCTCTTTCTTAAGTTTCCAGATTTCAAAGTGCAAAGCCTCGAGAAGCATAGAATGATTTTTT
This sequence comes from Psilopsiagon aurifrons, assembly GCA_025447955.1. NCBI lineage: Eukaryota > Metazoa > Chordata > Aves > Psittaciformes > Psittacidae > Psilopsiagon > Psilopsiagon aurifrons. Next base: position 61,594 of record JAOEHY010027853.1, on the reverse strand, counting down.
CCTTTTCTTAGGGCTTTCTTTTCCCACGTGCTTGACTGGTATGGCCTTTCTATAGCAAAAGTCAGATAAAGCGTAATTGCAGTCATTTCTGCACATGGAATCATGAATCATTCCAGTGACTTGAGAATCTAAGCTGTTAATAGGCTAAAAAAAAGGAATTTTTTTTGTTTATCTTTTTTTTTTTTTGATTGTTTTCTCTTTGCATTATAATTAAGCATGAATATATAGTAATATATTACACTGCTTGGATTGCAGCTGGAGCAATCCAAACCTTCCTATGCTGTAAAACTAAACCCCACCCTGCACTCCCCAGATCAAGAGCTGTTTTTTTCTCCTCCCTGCGCCTGTTATTCTCAGTTCACAGATTAAAAGTCCCTCCCAGCCTCCCTCCCCCCTTTTCTTTTAGTAGATATTGCCGCATTCTTAAATTCATGCATTGCTGCATTGCTATTGCACATATATAGAGGATTGCTCCCTCCCTCCCAGCTGCTCCCCTTCCCTCACTGGTTGTGCACATCCTCTCTGCGGACGATCTTGTAGATGATCCAGTAGAAAATGTTGAAGATGAGGAATGCCATGGGGAAGGCGATGCGGGAGATCTTGTCAATCTTCTTGGCTCGCTGAATGAAGAGCTTCCGCATCTCCTCGGGGGAGCGGGACGGCGGAGGAACCGGGTTGGCTGTGTTGTTGTTGTTGGCACCCTTGACGGAGATGCCATCCTTGGCTTGTAGGCAAGCTGGTCCCATGCCGTAGGCAGTGAAGTTGAACCTGCCTTCGCCAGCTTCATCCTCCTGAAACAGATTCAGCATGGGACTCTACTTAAAATGAGATATAGACAGTGCACCCTCTCTAAAAGGCTCTCCACTGACAGCTTCCTGCTCTGCAAGGGAAAGATTCCTTCCTCGTGCATCGACCTCAGCACTCTTGGCCAAACCTTCTGCCCTTGGGAGACCAGCCTTATAGAGGGGTGCCAGCTGTGTTATGCACAGATGCAAATCAGGGGATTCAGGCACCCCATGAAGAACAGGACTGACTTCCACCACAGTCTTTGACATACTTGAAGGGTTTAAGATACTGCTTTTATTTTTCCAATTGCATCCCCTGTTTTGCTTCTGCATTTTCCCCCCACCCCTGCTCCTGTCGGCACCTTCTTTGCTTTGCCTGTGCTGTACCAGCTTGCCCAGAAGGAGTGGGCTCCATGTAACTCACATAGTTGAAGCTGCAGCATGAGACTTCCTACAGAGTTACATGGATTGTGCAGGCGCCGAGACCTGTCCAGGAAAAGACCTCTGCAGGCAGTGTGCCACCAGCCCTCTGCTTGCAGCCATGGGACCCATCAAACCCCACAGTACCTCCCCACAAGCCATATTTTGGGTAAGGACCCAAAGTGCCCTTCAGCAAGTCAATGGTAAGGTGTGGCTGCTTGTGCTAATTCCAGTTTCAGAGAAAAAATGAATTTACTTTCCAGTCTGATGGCAAATGATATTGCTGCTTCTGTGGAGGCCTTGTGGGCTTCTCAGAATGGTTTTAGCCCTATTTGATTGAACATGGGGATGTAATCACAGGGAAAACAGGGTCTGGCCAAAGTAACACTACCAGTGAGTTGCATCGGCAGGGTCAGCAACCCAAGTCTCTTGACTACACATCACCAAAGCTAATTGTTCAGCCAATGGCACTAATGAACTGTCAAGAAGGCTCTCAGCACTGACCTACTGGCCCCCTTCCTCGTAACCTGCCTGCCCAAGGTGCCGTGCTGCCCCTTTTGCCCTCCTTTGCAGGGTCTTTTCTGGATGGCCCCTGTATCAAGCAGGTAGCTGCACGGGATGGAGGCACTGTGCTGGGGGCAGGAGCAGAAGGGAGAGCACGCTGGCATATCTGAGCAAAGCAAAACAGCCCAAATAAAATCAAGCCTTCTTTTTCTTGCATTTTTTGGGAGAGGGTGTCAATCTGGTGAGTTGTGTGATCTACCAACTGGCTTACACATTTCTGAGTCCTGGCTGAGACAATTTTGCAGGCCTTTGGATAATTCTTCCCTGCTCTGGTTGTTTCCTTCCAGAGGGAAGGAGGCAAGAGTGGCTTTCTTGGGTGGCATGGTGTAGTGGGAGGTGTCCCTGCCCATGGCAGGGGGGTTGGAACAAGATGATCTTGAAGTCCTTTCCAACCCTAACTATTCTATAATTCTATGATGCTAAGAGGTGGCTCAGAAATGGAAAGGGTCAATTGAAGCCTCAAAACAATAAGCTAGCAGTTTACATCTGAGTCTGAGGAAACTAAGAAACAGATTTGTCTGCTTTCACTTGTATTAATGCCAGACCATGGCACATTGTCAAGCACACTGAGCTGTGAAGAATGGCTAGTAGGATTTGATTTGGACAGACCTAATAAATGTGGGAATGGGCTGGTCCTCTCCCCAGCTGCCTCCATCAGCAAGGAGCACTGCAACTTCTCACTTGTTTTCAGTCTGGCATGTCATGCCTAAACTAGGCAGAGATACCCAGACAACGGAGGACATCAGGACATAGCAATTAGGCTCTTTGGCAGCTGCACTAATCTATTTGCATATTTGCAGCCAGCGCCTAGTTTTCTGATAAGCCTGCAAATCTTGTTCCTTTTGCTCTTGCAAGTGCTTTTGTTTATGCTTTGTTCCAATTAAATTGCTGTGAGATTGAGCAGGGATTGTAATAGCAGCCTTGTGTTTGATGGAACATCTCTGGCAAAGATCTTTTAAACTCATCTGTGTATTAGTATTTTTTTCTCTTCTTACCGTTGCATCAACAGACCAATCTGCTCACAACAGCATAGCTCCAGAGACAGGATGCCTGAATCTAGATTAAGAGATAAAAGCACTACAAGATACCTCTGTTGGGTGGTTTTACTTTGGCTCTATTAAGCAGGCTGCATCTTCAGAACCAAAACTGCCTCAGCTGCTTTTGAGATGGCAGGATGCTGATGGTCTCATCTGTTGCTTCTTTTCCTGTGCATTTGTCTAACACTTTTCATCCCTGGTCCTGACTGGGTTGGGTACAATTGAACAGTTATCTCTTGCTTTGCAGATAAGATAATTGAAGCAGAGAGAGGCAAATCTATAAAGAGACAGGGACTCCTGCTCCTTGACTTGCTCTCCAAGCGCACACTGTGAACTGCTGTGGAACAAGTTAGACGCTGGGAAAGACTTTTAATGGCTGGGATAGTAAAGCCATGGAATGGGGAGGTCTCTGAATGGGATGGATCATAGGGGACTCTTTAAGATAGAGTGTAGACAAATACCTATGAGGAACATTTTAGGCAGACCCTGGCAGTCTCCTAGGGACTCTCTTGAGATTTCCATCAGCAATTTTTTCCATCATTTTTTTCTCTTAGCAAATTTACTGGGCTTTTTCATGCCAGGTTGAGGGCAGCCTGTCAACCTGGTGCAGAAAATGTGGTACCACCTACCTGATTCTATTAGTTAATTAAGGACAATTTTTAAGGCCCTTTGGTCTTGTCATCACAGTCATCTTTGTATTCCTTTCTAGTGCATCCTGTGAGGTGAAATCTTTGCTGTGGTACCCCAGCCTAAAGCTAGGAGAGTCCAGGCTGCAGGAGATGTACGTCTATGTGAAGCACACGTGCTTGGATTGGCATCAGTCATGGTGAGTAAGCATAGAGCAAGGCTAAGACTGAGAATAATGCTCTTTCCTTCTGAAAGGCATTTGCGGTCAGTCTGAGAAGCAGATGTTTTTTAACGCAGAGATGACAGAGACGAAAGAGCTGTCACTTACCTCCAGGCAAATGCAGGCCACCTTGTTGGGGAATGCTGTTCTCTCTCTGATCGACATCCTTCACACCTCCCTGCCCACCTCCCCTCAGCCCTTCCTGAGTCTTTTAAGGAGAGCTCAGACCAGTACATTGCTGTGTGAAAACTGTTCAGTTGAGGACAACCCTTTTGGCTTAGGCCACTTGACTAGCTAACAAAAAACAGCTGCTGGGGTCAGCAGACTGTTAGAAGAGACACAATTCGTTGAGGTAGCCCTGCTTTTTATGTGTGACCCTCTTTTAACACCTGACCATATACTGAGGACTCCCCTGGGACTGAGAGGCTCGGTTCAATTGACCATGTAGTGATGTTCTGCTGAGACAGAATTCAGCAGTGTCCTTCATGCTTTATGTATTACCTTATGATGCCTCCTCTTCCTTCTGAACCTGAGCAGCTCTTTATGCTGCCGAGACACGAAGTTGACGGCAGCATACTCTAGCAGTGCAGAGAACACAAACAGCAAGCACACGGCCATCCAGATGTCTATGGCCTTCACATAGGATACCTAGGAGCCAGAGAGAGAGTCTGAGGTGGGGTGGCTTCTTCACCAAAATGGCTTTTGCTTGCCATTTTGCATGTTACTCCCAAGGGCTTTGGAGAGAGTTGATAAAGATGATATGGTTGGCAGTTTCTCTTCTGTACCAAATTTTAGCTCATTTGCCATGAATGTATTATCAAGCCATTGAAATGGCTCCTGGGATCTTAAGTAGCAATAATTCCTTAGTTTTTAATTTATCCTGGTCTTCACTGTGATTCTTTATTTGCAAGGAGAATAGTAATCTAATCTGATCATACTAGAAGTGCTTCATAACAGGGAAATCCAATTCGATTTTAAAAGTGTGATGGACCAATGAGTAAAAAGCAAGAATGCAGACTGCATGTCCATGTGTGGTTGTTGCAGGGGTTTGCAAGGTACAGATTCCTTGACTACTGGGAGCTGTGGTGGACCTTGGGGTGAATGCTGAGTCTTAAGTGGTGCTTTGCTGCTAGACAGAGAAACATTGCTAAAATTGCAGGAGGGGGCTGGAATTTTTTCTGCTTGCCCTTAAACTGGAATAGTGCAATGTCAGCTAAATGTCTCTTGGGTTGAGCAGGAGGATCTGTGTGCTTATTGTGTGCTGGCCCCATGAAATGGACATTTTGCCCTTCTGCAAAGATAAGTGTGTTCCTTACCTTGGGCAATGATGCTCGGGAACCAGAGCTCTGTGTGGTCATAGTGAGCACTGTGGTGATCCCCAGGCCAACACGAGCAGGTGCAGCATCCATATTGATCCAGAATGAAATCCAGGATAGAATGACAATAAGGAGGCTGGGAATGTACATCTGGATCAAGTAATAGCCCATCTGCCGCTCCAGGTGGAAACGAGCTTCTATACAGGTGAACTTGCCTGAGAAGGATGGGAGATACATGGATTATTACTGATAAAGCATGGTGAGCCTCCTGTTTTCCACTATTGTCTGGGGACTTTCCTTGCATTGCCTAGAATTGGAATCTTGTTAAAGGAGGAAATTAACAGCTGTTGCCCAGTTCTGAGCTATCAATATACAACATCATCATAGCACTTCTTGGCACTCTGTCCTTTGTCACTGAAGTTTCATCTGCTCCCTTTCATCAAAGACAAAAGTAGGTGCTGAGAGAGAGACCAAACACCCTTGAACTGGTGCAGACAAGAGGGTTCCACACATTTGTGTCTGTTAGATTTTTATCTGCTATATACATATATATAGACACACTGGTGATGTATTCATATTTATGTGTCTGTGTAGCACAAGGCTTGTATTACCAGAGTACTATCAGACATAGCAAGAGACTGTGGTAAATGCAGTCTGAGTTCCATTCTGATGAACCCAGCAGCTAAAGGTAACCAGCACTGACCTGTGTTGTAGTGTTTTGTGCAGTATCTTAAGTCTTTTTCTTCTTTGAGGATAAACTGAGGCAATGTCAGCCCATCAGCAACTTGCACGGCTCCTTTTTCTTGCCACTCAAATATAAGATCATTCATTGTGTAGCCAACTATTGAGAGGAGGAGACAAATACCATGTGAAACACGTATTAAACACTGATCTGGAAAGGGTCAGACTTGTAGAAGAGAACTATGCTTGGAGACAGGGATCTATCCTGGCCTTTCTTGGCAGTACTGTAATGAATAGCATTTGGGTTGAGGCAAAACTGCTCGTGCATGTGATAGAAGCCAGGAAAATGACCTGCACTGGAGCTGAGATGGTGTGCAATGAATCATCTGCAACAAATCACATTTTTTCTTGAATTTGGCTTTTTGAGCTGTTTGCAATTTTTTCCAACTTGATCTCATTCTCCAAAAGAAGTTGCTCATCATCTTTCCCTCCTTTGGGATAAGCAACACATACAAGGGGCAAATGTTCATCCAGAGAGAAAAAATCCTGTTTGCAGCTGAAAGCACTTTCCCCTTTTTCCTCCAAAGTGAAAGGCTAATGTAAATATCAGGAAGCCAGGGAGCCTCATGTGGGATCTTTTAAGGTTTGGCTTCTTTAGGAAATGTCACATGTGCTGAATGAATGGAAAATCCTGAGCAAGTGGTTCTTGAGCAAACCTCCTGTGAAGGCTGAACTGGGAATGGATTGCAGCTGGGGAGGGAGATGGCAGGGGTGAAGATGTGCTCAGGACTCACAGCTTTCTAACTGCATGATGCACGTCTGTACATCCATGGGGAAGTTCTTCAGGTCCATGGGGCAGGCCAGAGTCAGCGTGATCCTGAGGAGAGAAGACAGTTTGTGGTGCTGATGAGGGGGTGAACCTTCCCTGACACCAGGTGCTACAAACGAGTACCTTGCCCAAAACACACTGATGCGCTTCAGGAATGACTGATCATTCACCTCTTCCCTTGCCTGTGTTTTCACATATGCTGTTGGAAAGCACCAGAAATGCTGAGAATTTGGGTCTGTGATAGAAATGCCAGCAGAATCACCTGCTGCAGATGGCATTTCATTGTAATGTTGCCTTGGACTGTGCAGAACAAAGAGTTCCGACACCAGTTTTGCTGCTTTGGTCTTCATTTCTTGCCTTAGGTTCACAACTGTCTGGATTAGCATCAAGCCTAAACCCATTCTCTGGACTCCCCAGATGCATTTCTAGAGACCGGGACTGTTTCAGAATCTTTGAACAGAACATTTCTGTGTCAGAAGAAATAGAAGAAGTTTGGTCAAAATCACACATCGCTCTGGGGGAAAAGAGAGACTTCAGTGGGAAGGACTTTTCTGCTGGGAAAATGCCCTGTGGTAAGTCAATGAGAACCTCTGTATCTTCCTGAATTCCTGCTGTGCATCTTGACACCCCAATTTCTTTCTCTCAAGCTCCATTGTCCACTAGGTGCAGGCTGCGCTTTCTGTGGTATATTGCTGTGCTGCCCTGTATCATGATCTGTACTCAAAGTGTTTGGTTCAACAAGCTGATATGAAATTATTCGGTTCAGATAGCTAGACTGTTTGGTTTGATAACACTGAAAATGCTGTTCTTTGAAGTGTTGAGATTTTTCAGCTCTTTGCCTTGATGTTGAAATTGAGGAATCAGTTGGGGGGAACAGGAATTCAATTTTTCCATCATCAGACCTACAAGAAACTTAGCGGGAGGGAAAAGTACTTTAACTGAATCCTAATGTTGGAAGAAATTCTCTGCTTGAGTTTAGAGGCATGTTGGGACAGAAGATGTGACAGCAGAAAGAATCAATCTGCTTCAGTTTCCTCTTTAAGCAACTGCATTAAGCAATTGCACTGTGTTTAAACAAACACCTTACCACAGAGAGTCACCACTAGCCTTTGCCCGCTTTGTTTTTCTCGTTGTATCTCTGGCAGGGGACTCCACCTCTGATTGATCAGGGAGAGGAGCCTTCCGTTGCAACTTCAGACTAGCCCCTTGAGAAGAATTTACTGTAAATATCTGCCAGATGTGAAATGGGTGACTGTGGCTATGACTACGTCTTGAGGTGCTGAGCAGATGTTGGACAAGTGTGTGCTGAGAAGGGGTCAAAGAGTGAAATCCTTAAGGATGATTTTGGGTGAACCCAGTTCTGAACATGCTGAGTCTTGGGTTCATGGTGGACAAAGTCCACCTTCTTATAAGCGCCTTGACAAGAGTTTGAGTATTGCAAATAGTAGCAGCAAAAAGCCAGTTAGAAAATTGCAGAGCACTGGAGATGGAAATGTTTTTTAAAAGGGAAAGACTGTTTTTCCATTTAGAAACTTTGCATTTACATTGTGCTCTTCCATCATGAATGTCCTCTTTCTTTTTGGTTTTCACAGGGAAATGTTCTCAAAAAGAAACCTATATATTCATCTGGAGATGAGGGAGATAGGAAAGTTCTTTTTTTAAAGCAAGAACCAAAGGGTTTTCAAGTTTTTGCCTTGAGAAAGAGGACCAGCCACATTGCTCCGTGTCCCCTGCTGAGTTATTGCTCTGTTTTGCAGAGCATTCCCGGTGCCGGGGTAACCCAGTATTCCCCCTCTGTGCTCCTGCAAACCCACCTGGAACAGGACCCTGTGCCTTGCTCACTGCCAAGCTGATGGTGGCAGTTTTACCGCCTGCCTGATTTTAGAAATGAAGAAATGTGATGTTTCCACATTCAGCCGACACGCACGGCAATCTCTTACTGCTTTGGCCATCAGATAGGTGGTGTTTGGGCTGGAAGCACCTTCATGTTTGATGGAGGCTGTCTACATTGCAGCATTAAGCTGTCTGTTTTCCATTTTACAGCTCCATGCTGGTTTTAATTCCCCATGGCTGCCACTGGGAGCTGCAGTGTGAGATAGAGTGTGCATATCTTAGGCAAATTTATGTTGTACAGGAGGTGAAGAGAATCTTCAACATAGATTTAAACTTTCCATCTTTAAGTTCATGAAGTTTGATCTTCATTTCATTGGTTTAAAATAAAGAGTAGATGGGGTTGGAAGTGAAGTATTTCAATTTGGCCAGAAAAAGCCACAGCTTACCTCTTCTGTTGTCAATCAGGATGAGGTTAGATGGGAGACCTCCAGGGTCTCTTCCCACCATGTTGCTATTACACTGCTAGTTGTATGATTTCCTATTTTTAAAAACCCTCATTTCTTACCCAAAGGCATGCTCAAAATCCATGTTCTCATTTTAGGCTTGAGCAGTGAGAGTTTAGCTCTGCCCTTCCTTATTTTTGTGGAGCTCTTCCCATTGAGTCACCTCACCTGATGCTGTAGAGGACATTGCCATTTCGGGAAATCCTCAGAAGCTTGTTGTCTGTGGTAATCTCATGGAAATGGGCCCCTTTCTCATTAGCAAAGAACAAGTCAGGCTTCCAGATGGAGTCCAGCATAGAGGGGTCCAGGTCCAGGGAGTCATCAGGGTATTCATTGTACGCCAGCCGTGGGTCATTCCATTGCTGTCGCAGGAAGATGTTCACCCTGTAATCCTGTCCAGTGTAAACAGAAATACTGTTAGTGCTCAAAGCAGGCTGGAAGTGCTGAGAGCTGGGGAGCACGTACTAAAATCATTGTCAAAACCAAACCATGTTTAGGCCTATGTTCTCAAGCTATGGCAAGTGTTTTGGGCATTATTTCTCAAGGAACTGCTGTTTTTAGCTTTGTAGCTTACAGCTATCTTGTAGCAGGAGCAGCTGCCTATCCTTGCATCCCCCTCTCACAGTAATTGTCAGCTGTGTGTGAAGTGTCAAGACCTCTAGTCCGAACCCTGGGGCTGGAGAAGCGATGCTCAGTTGCGGAGGTTGTAAAGGCTGGTGTCAGCAAGAAAATTGCAGAGGATTAAGGGGGAAAGGAGACTGAAGGCATCTTCCTTTCAGTGATGAACTATCCCATATTGTGTCTATCTGTGTTTTCTCTAGAATTGTGAAAAGAAAAAGCACAGTAAGACAGGCAGTCCATGGAAGGGATATTCCCTGTATGACCACTAATACAAGGGTAACGCATGTGAACTGATGGGAGCAGCTAACCTTGGTGAGCATACATGAACTTGAGAGGAATGTGCATGAAGTCTGCCCTCCTAATCCTAAGTGAGTGTTTTGGATTCCTTCTCTAATGTCAAACTGCCATAAATGCTACAGACTTTATAGAATGGCCATCTTTAATTGAATCTGGCCCCCTAGCACTATACAAAATGATATCTGCCTCATAACCATGCGTCTTACAGCTCCCCAGAGCTCCCCAAGCCAAGGCTGGCTGCTGAGGTTGAGCTCAGACACTCTCCTGGATAACTAAAGGTAGATTCTTTTCTCCCTGTCTGACCAGTAGCTTCCCAGGTGACCTGCATGCCCCTTTTCTGCTGACTTTCACATAAGAAAGTGAACCAACAGAATTAAATGGGAAGAGGACGTGCCAGCTATCAGAAGAAGGATAAAAGCTCTGTGTCAATAAATTAATTGACATTTACCAAGTATAGAGGCAGGCTGTGTCTGAAGAGCAGCATATAATAAACCAATTTCACTGCCCTGGCCCAAACTAATAGTTGCTATCACGTTGAAGAGTTTCTTTGATGTCTTTCTAATAGTAATGTACTTTGAAGACTTTTATTAAGAGACAGTTAATAGAGGGTGTTTCACATGCGTGCTGGTATCTAATACTGGCTGTAGGCACTAGGACCTTTCTTTCGGTGAGATTATTTGGCACTTCTGAGGGGATATCCCTGATTCTGCCATCAGGTCTGTTCCTTACATCTGGAGAATGTAAAGTTCTGGAGTTGGAAAGGTGAATGTAGAGGAGAGTCTTTCTGATGCTGCTGCCTCAAGTATTTGTTTGACTATGAACCTGCAGCCTTTTATCCAAGAGTTTCTGACTCTTGTGGAGTCCACTGGAATGCTGGGAGAGGATTGTGTCTTGACATGTGTTTTGGATGGGGCAGTCCATAGCCAATCCCATGGTTTAGAATATGTTTCAGACCACTTTGTGCCATCTGCATCCTTGGAACACAGAAGCTGCTAATGACATTAATGATTGTGACAACAAATGGATCAAGGAATTGATGCTAAAAGAAGCAAACCTCTGAAAATGAAAAAGAGTTGCAACACTCTCTCCTGCTGATATTCCAAATATCACTTTCCTAAGTGTATTCCTCTGACTTGATTATTCATCTCTGCTGACTCTGCATAATATGTCTTGAGAAAACATGAATAGCTGTGGACAGGAACCAGTGCCATAGTGCAGGACTGGTAAGTCCCACAAATCTGAAAAAGGAAAGCAACCCTGAATTTCCAGCTCCCATGGCACACAGAAGCTGCACGAACAACCTGTACACTTTCAGTTCTCCCTTTTCTGTGTGTTGAGGTCTGCCACCACTACAGTCAAGGGAAATCAATGTCACTGACCTAATAGGTAGAAAGCGAATGGTTGTTATGTTTATTCAGCTAGATGCTAGCAGGTTAGCTCCAGACGGGGGCTTTTGTCATGTACAACACAAATTAAATTCATGTTTGGAAGAAACTTCAATGGTAGCTGCCTAAAAGTGTTCTCAGCCTTACAGAGTGTTGGAAGTGGGGGAAAATGGTGCCAGACTCCCTGCAATAGCCTGTGTTGATGCAGATAAGCTTTGTTGCTGGAGTAAATTCACTGCTTCAGCTCCAAACCTTTCTGAAAGGAAAGGGTAGAAGGGAGGTGCAGTGTGGTTTATGCTGCTACCACAGCAGGCATAAGAGGCCATAAACAGAATGACTGCCATAGTCTTTGTCACCATGATGAGGGATCTTAATCACATGCTTGATGGACAAATGAAATTTAACTTCTCAGAGTAGATGGATGTGAGAAGGCTCCTCCTAACTCATCTCCAGAGACCGAGTGTTCTGTACTCATGTCCAGGGGCAAGTCATGAATGTATGGTGTGAGAGACTGCACTACCTTGGTCCAGAAGATGCTCAGCAGTGTGGTGAGTAACCCAGGTGCATGCTACTCTTTGTGCTCTTCCTTTAGAGACAAGCATTTGCAATAGGTATTTTTTGCTTTGGAATACAGACAACTGATATATGTTGTGATATAAAAAAAGGCGAGGACAAAGAAATGGAATACATGGTCTGAATGCAATGCTCCAGCTTTGCCATTTTGCAGCATTATTTCACCTGCGTGTGTGTGTTTATGAAGAGCTTCCTCCTCAGTGGGTTCATTCCAGAGTGCTAGCCTGGTCACTGAGAATGGTTGTTTTCTTCCAGCTGCCTTTTCCTTTATGACAAACAGCTGCATTGTACTGTAGGATTCAAGGTGCTGAGCAGCCTTTTAGGCTTCTTGTGTCCAGGCATATTTGAACATAAATGTAAATACAAGCTCTGTGACAGCAAACTGGACATGACACTGCCTGAGGAACCAGCAGAAGGCATAGAGAGCAAATAAGGTATGTCTGTGGCAGTGCCATTGGCTTAGATAAGGGTCACAGTATGCTGTAACAGCTAAAGGATCCCGTGTGTTAAAAGCTGTGTGTGTAGGCATTGCAGTCAATCTGAAAGGTGATGAGCCAAACCAGCATTCGTTTGTTGGCTACCAGGAGATACATGGCATTTCTCCTGCATGCTATTGTATGAGATCTTAATTGGCATCAACAAGAAATCCACACTTATTCCTAAATGATGGACAGAATGGACCAATTTCTGATGTGAACTTTCAAGATAAAAAAGGATTTACTGGGGCTGCAAACTCAGCAAAAAAAAATCTCTTTCTCTATATCCTTATTACTTGAGTTCCTCATTTGTGTGCCAATCACATCCAGGCATTGATTATCTCGTGCAGCCTGTTCCTCTGGCTGGCTTGGGAGTGAAGAACTGTGTTGTGAAGGCATTCAGGAGCTTTGCAATTTGGCACAAAGGCATTTCGGCCCCCGGGGGAAATGAGAGAGGATAGGAAGAAAGTGACTGAAGTGATCAAAGTAGTTCAGATTGATGATGCTGAAATGAAATTCTTCTTAGTGACCTCTCAAGGAGCTGAGCAAATGGAAGATCATTTGAGACCTTCCCTTCCCAGGACACCACAGTCTTGGCATCTGATGAGGTGCGAGCTGGTGAGAGCAGCAGCGGGCTGGGGGTAGCACTGTGAGGAAGGATGGAGGCTGTCAGGAAACTCAATTGGTTCCAGCTCCTGACTCAGGGGTTCTGTCAGGTCGGCTTCTGCTCTGAACAGTGTTCGCGAGAGGCTTCACTTTGATACTTTTACATTTTGCTGATGGAAAAAGCCAGGATAAAGACTGAACCCCTTCAGGTGGTGATCCTGTTACCCATCTGGACAGCGGAACACAAGGGGCTTTATTAGGCTTGAGTTAATTCTCTAGAAAGGGAATAACAAACCTTTTATGTCTGCTTGCCCTGCAAAAGAGCACTACAAGAGACTGACTGGGAAAAGAGCCTACAAACAACACCCACCAACGCTTTCCCCTGCAAAAACCCAAACCCAATGACCAAACACACCAGGAGCATATTAACCTTGGAAGAGTTAAAAAGGGACCTTGTTACCCTATTGCAGCTGTAGCTGAGAAGGCAATTTGCAGCCTGGTGTGAAAGCTGCAGCTGGGTCAGGGGAGAAGGTGATGTGAATAGTAGTAGTAGTGTTGGAGGTGCTGCTGGTGAGATGGAGGGGGAAGACTGGTGCTTGAGGAAGGTAGGTATGTGTTGAGGGGTAGGAGTACTATCCTGGTGTTTAGTAGATGTGGGGGTTTGTGCTGGGAACCCAAAAATGTGGTGTATTCAGGGTATCCCTACGAAAGGAGGAGATAGTATATGTCTCTGAGTCAAGGGTGGAGCCGGTGAGAGGTGGGCTGTAGCCAGCATCCTGAATTTGATGTTCAGAATCTGCTACTGGGGTGTTGGTCTTCAGCTTTTGTGTGTGTGTGTATTTGAATTTTGGTTTTGTTACTGCTTTTTTTTTTTCTTTTCCACTCACTGCAAAACTGAGCTCTAAGTGCATAGGTAGTAAAAACACTGCAGGTCTAATATCGAAATTGTAGCAGGCTGTGGGAAGTTGTGAAAAACCTTTTCATTTTGTGTTGTGTGACTTGTTACGTGCCCATCATCTCTGTGAGACTGATGGTTGGTTTTAAGAATGACTGACTGCAGAAAATTGAGCTCAAAACCTAGCCTTTGTAGCAGGCTTTGTGCATTGATTGTGCATCTTTGTGTCTTGGGGTGTGTGGGTCTAGTATTAAACGTGTGATCCATATGCTCACATTTGCCATTTGTTGCACTGTGGTTTGTGAGGCTGGAGTGAGCTTCTCAGCCAGTTTGCAGGGTGGTTTATCTCATTGTAAATATTACATGTGGATGTCTCTGAAAAAGTATTTAACATTTGGACAGTTGCAGCCTCCATTTCTTCCTGTCCTTAGGAGATGCTGGGAGACCAATTGTAGCTGTGTTACCTCTGGCTGGAAGGCTGCATTTGGTTTGTCCCATTTGGATGGGGTAACTATGGCATGAAGGCAGCAAAAATAAATCTGCATGTGTACACTGTGTCTAGGGGAGCCTGTGCTGACAGTTTTGTGGTGTTCTTTCTTTTACACTCTCATTTGCTGTGTGTAGGTCCTTTTTTAAAACATGAGATTATAGGAGGAGCCGTCTTGATCACTGAATTCAGCTCTTAGCAAGTCTAGATGATTGTATAAAAAAGTACTCCTCCTCTGTGTGCCTTCTCTATACAAAATGCTTCCATATAACTGCTTAAGCTAGTGAGAGTGCCATGAAACTCAGCTTCCATTAGAAGAGAGAACGAAGGCATTACTTAATTCCAAACTTGCTGTTATAGCAGGGAATTTGTTAGATGAAGTGCTCAAATAATGCCATTAGTTGTCTCATGCTACAAAGATAAACCAAAGATGGTGCAGTTTATTCAGTTTAAACCAAAACCCTGTTCCCTAGGAGCATGACTTGTGTTTCATTCTTAATAAAGAATTTTTAGTTTTGCTATAGGTTTCATACTCTGATAGAGCTGGTGGGGATGGTGTTTATGGTTTTGAAGAGTAAAAAGGAATTTAGCAACTTGTGATTGGGGGTTGTTTGGTGTTAATAAAAATAGGCAGGTAGAATGGGTTCGTGTGGCATTTGTTCTCTGGAATCCCTTGCTGCTGTTTGCACTGTTGCAGTAATGCTTTGGGATGGAAGGAGGCTGTCTGCACTTGTCTGGTAGTTGGTAGTATCCTTCCCCTTGAAGGATTTACTGTGTTCATGAGTATGTGTTTCCATTTGTAGCTTCTCTTGTCCTTAGAGCTGATAGCAAGTGAGGCTGATGGATAAAGCTGTGAGCTGCAATCTAACATAAATGTCCAATCAATTATGTGCACTACTAGAGGCTTTTATGTTGGGTCTCTGGTTCTGCAGGATGCTTAAAGGAGCTTACTTCCCTTGTTTTAAGTCAGCTCTGCTAGGGGGAATTCAGTTTGGTGGATGACTTTGTCTAACCTTGCAGCAGTTTTAGATCCCAATTTTTTTGGCCTTGCTCATTTTGAACCTTTGTGGGGCACACATCAGTTTTCTTCCCACTCTGGGATGTCTATGCCTTCTCTCAGTCCTCATTATTCTCCCTTCTGAGATTTGTAGGCGCAACTGGCTCCATTAAGTGCCTCTTGTTCTTTTTTCCTGTAGTCTCTTCCTCTACCTTCCATGGCGCTTCAAGCTCTAAGTGAGCATTCACCTCCAATTTCTCTAAACGTCTGCATGGTAACCTCCATGATTTGCACTGATTTGTGAAATTCAGGCAGTATGAACATAAATGGTAACAGTGGTATTTTCTGTAGGAATTGACGGCCTCACTAGAGAGATATTTTAAAGCCTTCTCTAATTGCATGTGTGATATCCATAAAGATCTAAGTTTCTTCTGCAGGTAGTGGCTCAATAATAACCAAGTGTAAGATAATGTAGAACTCAGAACCTGAACCTGGCTGAGCTTAGGATCTTGCTCTTCCGGCCGGTGAAGCAGCTGTGGAATGTTATAATCAGTCTCAGGGGTCAATCACAGAGTACTGCTTTCTTCATGGTAAAATGTTGAATTGCCTCTTCCCCTCTCCCCAGATATTTGATCACTTGTTTGAATTCAAAGTAGTCAGATCTGTCTCCCTTCATGACAGGGCCTTCTGCCCTTCCCAGAATCTGTGGTGGGAGCTGATGCTGCCTGTTTGACCTGATGCATCCTCAAACACTGGGGAGAGACTGGCTTCCCTGCAGAGCAAATCCCAGGTTAGCAAAACCCAGAGACTACTTTAAGTTGCTGAGCTCTCGTTTTTAGATATTTCAATACTTGTGTTGCCTGTGCTCTTGTCAGTGTTTACAAGCGGAATTGCTGTCCCCAAAGAAGTGCGTTATATTAGGTTGTGCGCAATGCTGTGTCAGCCTGACATCTGGACTAGCTTGTCAGAGCTGGCTTGGGTATTTCTACACAAAGCAATGTGCCTGCAGGGTGTTTTTGGGTTCCCATGGGAATTTTTTCTATGGAAGATAGACTATGAAATGAGTGGCATCTGGTGAGGATAGCAAGTCCCTGCAGTGTGTCTTGGAGGTGAACTGCATATCTTTCTCATGCTAGTCTATGCTGATTTTAAGAAGCATCTTGTTTACAGAGATTCTATGGTGCCTTTGTATGAGTGCTCCAGTGCATCTTGCAACGTAGAACAGATACATTAAAAACCATATAATGTGCTCTGTATGTTACCTGGGGATCCCTTGTGGGCCTGCCTCTCTCCCTTACACTCTAGATCATCTCTGCTAGATTGTGCAGAAACAGAGTATTTACTGTCTGTAACAGCAAAGGAGGTATCCAATAAAACACTACATTAGGAATAGTTGTGTATTTTGGTTCTAGCTTGTTCATTTTTTGTTTTATATACAAACAAATATACTTCTATGAACTCTGCAATCCAACTGTGAAAATGTGTTTCTTTGTGCTTGGACAGAGTAACAGCTTTTTTTCTACTATTCTAACTGAGCTGTACCCAACCCCAAACAATTTCCAGGAGGAATTTGTGTCATAGAAGACTTACAACACCACACGTATATCTGCTTACTCCTCTGACGGTGGCATGCATGACAAATAACCTGTTCAAGGCTAGGGGTGTGATCTCTATGTAAAGCCTATAACATCCTGCCTGAAAGCACAAAACACCTGAAGTCTTGCATTCTTAATTCAACATCCTTCTAGAAAAGGGATTACCAAAGAGTAATTGAACACCGTCCTTCTGGATTAACTTTCATTAGCACAGAGGTGAGGCACTGTACCTCCAGAGTTTTTCCTTCGCTGTTCACTGATTATGTCACAACCAATCTTTAATAGTTTACAGGTGGAGCAATTATCTCCTGTTCCAGTGATTCTCTACTCCTAAGGTCTTGCCAATTAGATACAGCCTTTAGCCATGTTCACTGATTTTTCTCTAAAGTGAGCCTTAACTTGCAAATATTGGGGGTTTATTTTTTTTAATTAAAAAATCACTGTCTACAGAAAAACTTCAAGAAAGTAACCCAGTGATCCTCGTGGTCTCTGGGAATCTGGAATCTCTTTGATCTCAACCGATTTCCCTTCACACAGTGTTGATTCATACTTGTGGGTTTATAGGCATTTAAACAAAAAATGCCTACAAACGTCTCTGAGCTTGAAGCCTTAGGCAGATCTTCAGAAAAGACTATTTGTTTCCTTTCCTGACCCTTTCATTTTGCCTCTATGGTGTTTTTGTAGAGATGTAGGTAGAGACTTTGATCCTCAGCTACAAGCAATGACAGTCTTTTGTGTTGACCATTAATTTATTCTAAGCTTAGATAAACTTGGAAACAGAGATAATGTTTTCCTCTGGTCACACTAAAGAAGAGGGTGATGAAGAAGAGCCAGTAGCTGAGCAGCTGTGCTGTGATTTGTACTTACCATAGTTGTTTCTGCAATTGAACCAAAGCTGTTGATGAAAATGTTGCAGCTGACATTCACTGGTGGGCCTGCATGACAAATACAGATTGGAACAGTTTACTGTGTGCTTACAAGACAAAATATTTCCACTCTGTAGTGTTAAAACCTATTGTGGGAACAGGGTGACTGAGAGGTGAGTTATGAGAATGCGATCTGGATGACCCAGCTTACTCGGTTCTGATGCCAGTTTGACATCAAGCAATGCTCTTGTTTCACCTCTGTTCCCTTGTTTATGATAGTGTTTATATATCTGTCCAGTGAATTGTTTTGATGAAAAGGAATAGATCACAGCCAGGCAGGACAGCTTGCTAGCAATCTTGGCATTGCTGTATGCGTGGCAAGCTCACCTTGAACACAATAGCAATGTAACCCAGAAAGGAGACAAGAGGTTGTTGTCAAACCCTCTTGTTTAGAGCTCTATACTTCTAAAATACTCATATAAAGCATCTAAATGATCCTGAATTAGGACTATATGCTCCCTTCGGAGACAGTGCAGCAGCCTGTGCTGTAGGGATCAGGCTGGGTAAAGGATTAAGTACCCCATATAGCAATAGTGGTGTCTACTAGGTCTCACAGCTGGATAGGAGGTTTCAGAGCTCTGCCAGTGGAAGTTCTCTGTCTGTCCTGTTTTGGGAGAAGGTACTCCCAGGCTTTGGACCATGCTTCCCCTGGACTTTATTTTCTTTCAGACAGAAGCTTTGCTTAGCCTGCTTGTATTAGGAAAGTTAAGGGGCTACCAAAGGAGGGAAGTGGAGATGAAGGAATGAAAAGACTGCGGTTAGAAGGCATGGGGGTTAGTCTGTTCATGTGGTACTGGTTGCCAAAGGTGTTGTTATGACTGGAAATGGGTCACAACGTTGCCTGGTGAATCTGAGGTGAAAATGTTGCATTTGCACCAAGGATGATGCCAAGAGCTGCAGCACAGGAAGCTGGAGAACGTTCTGGAAGCAGAGCCATGTCAGGTACCTGGTAAACCAGTGGCTTGCCCACATGTAATGAGAAGATTTCTAGAGCCTCAGAGGGGAGAAGCAAAAAGGGGTCTCTGTGCTGCCAAGTGTGTGGTAGGGAAAGGCAGCGCAGTCAGAGTGCAGATGACACCTCCTCAGGAGTCCAGGTCCCCGTTTAATGCTGGGGGAATTAATCTCATATTGTCCCTGTGACATGTGCTTCTGGGAAGATAACATCTATGGAAGCAGCAAGTGTGGATATTTAGATTATTCCCCCATCCTTTCTGGAAACAGGGATGGTATCTGAATTTCAAACAGCCTGATGGCTCAGCCTGGCCGGGAGAGTGATGCTTGACAGTTGTGAGGCCACATCTGCAGTCTGGCAGTTGCTGCAAGATAAAATACTGGAGGGAGGAATGGCTTTAACGAGAGGCTTGTGCCTCTAATCAGTGCAAACTTCCTTCTGTGTGGAAATTAATGGAATTTCCTGATTACTAAGTAATGTTTGGAGCTTGGTTTGTTCCTCTTCATTTCCCTTTCCTTCTCTCCTGTTTTGGCCTCTTCTGAAACTTTATGCCTGTCCTCCGCAGGAGTAAGATTTCAGCCGTGTAACAGTGATGCTCTCTATGGCTGGGGTTTTCTTGGTGTGAGTCCCAGGCAATCCAAGCAGGCTCCTGTCTAACCAGCTCCCAGCCAGCGGTTTGGCAACTCAGCAGCAGCTCTGTTCAATCTGTGCAGCTCTTCCTTCAGACTTAAATGTAGGTATGGGCTAAAATATCAGATACAAATATGATGCCTTTTCTATCACTCCCTTCACCAACTTATCTTCTCCAGAAGGCTTATCCGGAATACTGAGATGACCTCCTGGATGACTGCATGTGCTCATGGCTAACATGCATGGAGGATTTTGGCTGTCTTGCTCCTGATCTTGTGCTGATGTGAAGCTGAGTGTGGGATAGGGCTAGCCCAGTGCACACTGAAGAAGGCTCTCCTTAGGCCAGCTCTTGATGAGGCGCTGCGCCCTTCCCATTGCGTCCAAGGGGACACAATGATGACTCTGCAGGGTTTGGTTGGTTGTGTGAGGCTCTACAAACTTCCCTGCTTACCACTGAAGCGTGCCACCTCTGCAGTGGAATGCAGCTGTGAAGGGACAGTTTAACAGCAGTGGGGCTAAGAGTACAGCCTGAGTGAGAGGTCCACTGTCCACCCCTACTGGAGTCGGTCCTGTCCCTGTCTGAATTAATGGTTTCCTCCTCCAACCTAAAGCAAAGCCCAAATGCTTCTTCCTTCTTCTTAGAATGTGAATCCACAGCTAGTCCAGACCTTGCAGCATTTAAGGAAAAACTGCAGTCTTTATGTTAACCTTCCCCTCCCCCAAAATCAATCTGATGCAGATCTTTGGTATTATTTTCATTTAGAACTAAGCCATTAAAATGCCCTTATGAGTTACTGTAGTTAATTGAAATGATGTGCTTTGAGAGCTACAACCCCAAGCTCTGTAAAACACTTCCTATGCCTCCTATATAAATTGGAGCCTGATTTATGTGTGGGAGGCTAAGCCAGCAAAACTGCCCTGTGGGGAAGGTGTGGTTCATTGAAATAAAACTGAAATTAAATTATCTCAAATAAAAATGCAATACAGCTGCCTTCAGCAGGAAGATAATGTATACGTTTCATTAAATATTAAAGTTTAATTTCTTTTGTGTGTGCATAATTTAGTGGTAGGCAGATTTACAGGGTGTTTTTTTTAACTCCATGATTTTGGTTAAAGCCAGCAGTGTTCTCTGTTGCCTTGTTGTTTTCTAGGACATAAGAATTCCACCTGTATTTGGGTTTAAAATCCCATTATAGAGCTGCTTGTTTGCAGCTGCATGGCAGCTATTGTTACTGGGATTAATAGGTCCTAGGAGTCCTATGTTAACACTGCCTGTGATTCTCAGGGGAGGAGGAATTGGTAATAAGAAACAAAAGTGAATGAAATGAGCCTTGAAGAGGGCTGGACAGTGGCTGAGAGGGCAGGTCCCTCTTTATACCTGGGTCTGATTCAAAGGCAAATAGTTCTGGAAAAGTAAGCTCAGATAAAGAAAACAACAAAACCCCAGAGAATGGTGTGGGTTGTAAAGAGACCCTAAAGATCCTCTAGTTCCAAGCCCACTGCTATGGGCAGGATCACCTTCTACTAGTCCAGGTGGAAAACCCCACTAAAAAAGGTCCCTAAACCAAATCCTGTAAAAGAGAGGTTTTGAGGAGTAAAAACAGGCTCTGTTGCCTCTTCCAGGATCTGTTTCTATGCTGCTTGGCTGCCAGTGAGTGTAGGATGAACTGGGGAATCCAGGTGTGAAATGGAGCTGTGGGTGCTAACTTATAGCCCCTTTACTGTGGGGATCATGGTGGGTGGGTCAGAGAGACTCCTTTTGGCTTCAGTGGGTCTAAGGGGGAAGCATTGCCTACTAATAGCAGGTGCTGTGGGCAGTGACTTTAGGATGAAAACTTCAACTTTCCTTTCCCTTATCTGAGACGTTCAGCTCCCTGTCAGTCCCTGCTTGGTTTGGCAGGATCCCTGATCTCCATATTGGAGTTCTTCCTGCATGTAAAGTTGTTAACAAAGGTTGTTTCCATTCTGAGTAGAAGTGCCATACCAGACGTCTAGAACACCCATGTGCCAAATCCCTCATTAACATATATATTTCATATGAATAAAGATTGTTCATATTCCATATCCAGCTAAGGAGGCACTCATGAAGATTGCATGTGGTTTTCAGTCCTAAGTTGAAAGAAAGCCACAAAGTCGGTTTTTATGCATACCTTTAAAATTTGGCCTGATCCTGGCATCATATCCTGAAGTTCGCCCCATCAACTTATCCAAGAAATCGGAAGGAGACATGGGTTTGGGGGCAGATCGTGCTGCTGCTTCAGCTTCTTTAGAGGCTGCCAGGCTGTGTGAGTAGAAAGAAAGAGGAGATTTTTAGTGTACATCCCACACTGGGGAGGGTTTCGGGTCCAGAAACAGAGCAGTCAGCATCTCATTCCTGCTGTGAGGCAAGATGGGTACCCATGTGAATTCCTAATGAAGCTGGTCTCTGCTAATTTGTTTGCCCAGCCCAAACATCTCTGAATCGGAATCCCAGCTGCCACCAAAGTAGCAGAGAGATGATGAGTGGAGAAAATCCTTTTGTGAGTTCAGGTATAGCTTCTTGGCATACCACTAAATTACAAATCTGAACTCTGGCACTGAGCTCCACAGGTAAAATACACTCTGAGATTAGCCTTGGGCAGCAATTTCTGCTTAATTATATGACAAACAGCAAGGTGCATATTTGGTATCCTGACAGCCCAATTTTCCCAAAGGCAGGGTAGGATCAGAGCAATCTGGAATTCAAGGTTTAAATGAATGCCATGTGACTGTATAGCTCCTGCAGAGCCTGTGGGTCTGTAGGGGATAGATGCATTTTTGTTTCCCTCTTGCTGGCCAGTCCAGCATTTGCTATTGGTACCTGCAGTGCAGTGGTCTGAGTTGAATACAGCAACAAGGTCTCTGGAGTGTGACCCTGAAATGGTATTCATGTTGGGTAGAGGATGAAAGGAAATAAAATCTTCTGTGGACCTGTGGGACCTCCGGGGCAGAAAGAGTGAAATTACCAATTTATCTGCAGAAGGTGAAAATCTGAGGCTGGCAATGTGCTTTCTGACTCTGTGGGAGTCCTCAAGATCTACAGGGTGACGATTTGGGCTTAGGAAGGTCCCAGTTGTTGCCATCCATGCAGGAATAAGTAGCCCCTGATCCTAAATGCTCATTCTCAACTTTGCAGAAAGATTTGATTTTCAAGAAGGGAATAGATACTATTCAGTTCTTTCCTTATGGTTATATGGCTTCTACTCAGATCTGTTCCCAGGCTGACAGTGTAGTGTAAAATTGCCTAGATTAGCAAAATTAATGTACCTGTAAGTGACATGCAATGTGCTTAGGGCAAGAGCTGTCTCTGCCTGTGGATTCAGGTCCCTACTCATGGTTAAAGCTTACTGGCAGTGTTGCAATGCAAATGTGTTAACCAGAGAAAGCTGCTCAGGAGGAAGTGAGGCTCATTGATTCACACTTCGCAACCCCTCTGAATACTTTTGAAGTACAAAGGCTGCTTGGGAATTGAGAAACCACTGTGGCAGTGCAGCTGAGAGGCCTAAGCATGTTGACAACAGGCACAAGATATTTAGGTACGTATGTTCTCGCAAATGATGACACCACGGAGTCCTCTTACAGCCGAGGGTGTCATCTTGAAGCTCTGCATTTCTTGTCCCAAGAGGCTGCAGTAGTCAAACGTGCTCTTTCAGGAGAACAGCAGTAAGTGCTGACACAAGATCTACCAGGAAGAATTTGGGGGTGGTTACTGTGCATGGCTTTGATGTGACCTTACCCTCACAAACCTGTTCATACAGTGCAAGCTTAAGCTGAGACAGATATTACCTATACAAGGTCCTGACAAGAGCGTTTTAATCCACCAGTTTCCTCAGGGCTTTAGAAATGGGTGGGATTCAAATGCACTTGGGAACTATAATTTGAAAATCATGAGTCTGTAGTAACTTGTATTGCATTGACGCTCTTCTCTAGCATTGGCAGTGATGGCTTGCCAAGCCTTGGTTTTCAATCCTGCAAACTCCCAACTGCAGTCTGGCTGCTTTTGCAAACTGCAACTGCATTGAGGTTCTTTGATGACTAGATTTTTAACTGTTTATAACGGTTTAATTTCTGCAATAGGAAGGGAGGTAAATTCCAGATCATTTCCAGTGAGAGTGTAAGATGAAGATTTCATTCATCCTTTATATATTCACAATCCCTCCCACACTGCACCTGGCTGATGCACACTCATGCTTGGAGATGGTCTGGCATGGTGTGAATCTAGCTTTTACTGTAGCAGTGTGCTGTTTCTTTTCTTGTTCCCATCTCTCCTCTAAGGAGCTATGAAAGCCAAACCAATGCCTTTTAGGGGCACATGGGGTTGTGGAATGGGTGATGTGGTTTAATTTTTTTTCTCTTAGAAGGAAAACAACAGGGTGCAATTGATTTGCAAACTCAGAAGAAGAAAGCTGGGAGTGGGAGGAGAATCAATACTAGGCTCAACTACTGCATTCCAATAGAGTGTTTGTGTGGCAATGAGTCGAGAGAAAAGTTTTCAATTAAGCAGCAAATGACTTGGTAAGCAGACTCCTGCCACTTCAGCAGCAAGACGCCAGATAGTGCAATACACTGATTTCTTATTAACAGTAGACTGAAGGAAGTATAAGGAAGTGGAAAAGAGGGGGAGGAAAGAGGCATTACAAATCTAATCAGCATTAAGTGCAATAAGATAATTAGAAACTGCAATTTCCCTCCATTCATTTTAAAAGTAAAAATTGGTGCTTATCCTTCATGTAAATTCAGTGTTAGGGGCTGTGCTGAATAGGTTCACTCCAGGCCCAATGAGTCCATTGATGTTTCTTAGGTGCCATTTTCTGATTCTTTCTGCATTGAAGCTGTAAGTGAATGAATTTCATGGGCTCAGTTCTTTTGTGAAAGTATATATTTGGATAAATGAATCCTAAAAGCATCTGGGAGAGGACCACCCTCTCACAGCCCCACTGCTTTCTGCATATTCACTCCTATCCCTTGACCAGTTTCTGTGAGCACCTTTGGGAATATGCTGCAGCTGTCAGATGTGGTTTCCTCTCTCCTGGGGCATGTTTTAGAAGCTCTGGCTGCTGTGTGTGACCTAGGAATGAGGAGTTCAGAGTTTTTTCCAGTTTTTATTCAGTTAGTAAATGTTTTTCTAAAATTAGCTGTTAACTTCCCCCCTAGATTTAACAAGAAAAGGCAAGACAGCAGGGGATGAGGGCATAGCAAAGCCTTTCCAGCAGCAGGCAGATGTACCTGCTCTCTAGCTCAGAAGTAAGAGTAGGAAATGCCACTGGGAGCTACAGGGAGGCTATCCCCCGCTGTGCTTTGGGGGGATAGATTGCACCTAACACAACGCTGAAATGTTCACTCTGGCTGTGACAACTGAGCTTTGCTACAGCAGTTGAGCTCAGAGAGCACCCAAAAACGCTGTCGGTTGCTGGTCTCTTACAGCAGGTCAAGACAGACCTGAATGTGCTGCCTTGGGAGCTTTCTGGGATTTTTCTATATCCCTTAGTTCTTACAGAAGCACCCTTGAACTTCCCATAGGAGTGTTCATCACAGCAGAGACAAGAGAAGTTACCAAGTGTTTTGAAAATTATTTGCAATAGGAGAGAACTGAAACTTTAGGGTGAGCTTGTTGTGCTTTTCAGGGAGAAAATTTGTTCTCTGAATAAACAAAAGGAGGCGAAACATGTAACAAAACCATTGAGGATGTAGTTTGCATTGGTACAAGCGTGTTGTCTGAGCCAAGAGCCTCTTGGCACATTTTAATAGCAGCCACACAGTGGCTTATCTTATTTATGCTGGTGTAATCCCTAGTGGATCTGGCAGAGAAAGTGCTATCAGGCAATCATCACAGCAACAACAATGGCAAGGATCTCTTCAAGGGGTCGATGAACTATCATAATCTTCTGTGGGCAGTAATGCTGGCAGGAAGGCAGGCACCACTGAGCCTCCAGGAGGTCCAGCCCACTAGCAGGCATGTGAATGTGAAAGCTAGTGGAGATGAACACCCCAGCTACTCAGAACTGCTTTCCTTAAAATGGAGAAATCAAGCTTTGCAGGACATTTGTTGCTGGTTTCTCCCACCCTATTGAGGCACTGTTTATTTTGGCTTTAGCTAAGCAGACATTATTAGTGTAAGTTATTTGGTTTAGAAAGTAGCTCTTGCGCAGTATGGACATGTGGGTTTGCTTGGTTCCCAGCTCCCCCGCTGGCTGTTTGTGCCTCCTTCCTCTATTTGTGTGGCTCCTGTGCAATATCTTCATGCCATTTTTTTTTTTTGCTGTGGCCATGGTTGTCCATCTACTTAAGTCAAACATCACAAACTGCCCTGTTCTGGTGGAATGCTGATACTGAGACACGCTAATTTCTCTTTCTTTTCAAAGAGGAATGATGAAGGAATTTAATTAACACAGGGCCTCTATTCCCCCGTCAAACAATTTAAATTGCTAATCATTAATTCTGAGGGTGAAAAGTAACGTCTGGCAGCAGAAGTACAAACTGTTGGAAAACAAGTGTTTGCAGATGAAATGCCTCTCTGCAGAGCGTGGCAGGCTCGGGTCCCTGTGAAGGGAAACTGATGCAGCATCAGTGTCTTGAGAACAGCACTGAGTTATTCCTGTGCTGAGGTTCTTTGTATGTTGGGAAATAGTTACCTGATTGCTTTACCCTGGCTCAACCCAGCAAAGGTTTGTGGAGTTGTTTATTTTTGAAATGAAATTGGAGCCAAAAAGCTTGGCAGGAAAGTGTTGAGAGTAGCATTCTTCAAATGTGATGTTTTCTGTAAGCAGGTATCCCAGGGGAGAGGATTAACCATCAGGTCTTTGAGGCAGGCTGAGGAGACAGGTGTAACTGTTTCTTCCATTAGCCTCAAAGCCAGGCTAGAGCAGCATGAAATTTTGGGGACACATGAGAATTACTCAACTTGGAGCCTGCTGGAGTCACTAAAACTGAGAGGTTTTAGTGTAGTCACAAAGAGAACATCATATGGTTGGGTATGGAAAGGCATTGTGTTGTCCATGATTGAAGAGTGTTAACCATGATAACTCTTCATTCTTCCTGATCATCTCCCTGGTTGCTGAGATGCTGCCTCTTGGGCATTGAACCCCCTGAGTAGGAAATGGAGTTCGGCAGAGCCTGCTCTGTATTTGGCTGCTGCTGACACTGCTTGTCTCCATCTTGTCCTCAGCAGGCAAAAAGAGGGAGGAGGAACAGATGAGAGAGAGGTTTTTCAAGAGAAAGGGCCAGCTCTAAACTCTATATGCAGGCTGTTGTTTCTGACTGCGCATTGTGTTATCTGGAGGGAAATGTTGTCAAGACTCTGGCCTGTGCAGGCTTGGCAGAGGCTGCATGCAGACTTTTTAAAATTATTAGATTTACTATCAAAATTAATAGCACAATCAATATTGATACACAATTCAATTAAAAAGGATGAAACTCATTGTCTGTGTGTTTTTCTATCACATCTGAATTCCTGTCCTACAGTGATAGAGGTGGACAGGATAAAGAGTGGAAGTGTATGAGGAGAAGAGAGCCCTGATACTGTATTTTTGGCCTGTCATGGTGCAGAGGAGAAGGAGCTTTGAATGTTAAAGATGTGCTGGTTGTACAGTACTGATTGAGATCCATGTGGTCATGCTCAACTGCTGGTAATTACTGTCCCTGCAGTATGATTATGGGGTGTGCTACAGGGGTGGGTTTGCAGAACTAATTCTCAAAGTTGGGGAGGAAATTCGGATTTGGTTGCTTTCTTAATTCATCAGAGATCTTATGCAGCAAGGCATGGAACAGAGCTGGGTGTTGGGATAGGATAGGAAAATGGTCATGTACAGTGAGACTGGTGAAATATGGACTCTGAGAACCTGCGAGAAAGAGATCTTGCTCTGAGAAAGAAATGGGCAATAAGCTGTGATTTATCTCTATTCATGGCGGGAGCAGAGGGATGGGAAAGAAAAAGTAGGCTTGTTAATGTTGCTGTCTCTGTCCTGGATGGTTGTGCTCTGTTGCTGTGAGATGCTTAAACCAATTCTAGCTTTTGCACCAGAAGTAACTGCATTGCAGTAGTGGCAGAATGTAATCGGTTAAGGTTTTAGCCCAAAGGATCCTGAAATACTCTGAGATCCTGAACAACATGTTACTGCTTGTGGCTGTATGAGAGGAGAGGAGCTGGGAGGTGCTTTTCCATGAGCCTTGGGGAATTAACCCTCTGTGATTATTCCCATCCAGAGAGAGCTTCAACAACTTTACTGGAGTGAGGGGAAGAACTTCTTTAGACTGCAGCATTCTGTTGTCTGTGCCCCACTGTCACGATCCTGCAGCCCATGGCTCCTATGCCATATGGCAAAACACCCTGTCCAGAACTATAAAATATCCCAATTACACTGATTAATTCTATGGAAAGACACCAGCACTTGGAACAATTGCTGACGCTGCCTGAACAGAGCAATAAGAAAATAATAAATGACTAGACAGCTGGGGGGTGGGAGTCAGGGGAATCTGCCCATTTTGGATAGCTGAGATGGGAAGAGCACAAGGAGACCAACAGATTGCATGGGAATTGTGCTTAGTTGCTTCCAAGATCCCTGCTTTTAGAAGGACTGTTTTTCAAAACTCTTATGGTGCATGGTCATTCTTGCTTATTGCATACTTAAGAAGAAGTGTGAGTGAAACCCCTTTTTGAGCTGCAGGCATTCTCTAGCAGGATTCCCAACTAATCCTTTTTCCAGAAGCATCTACAGCCCTTGGAGCACAAGTCGTGACCTTCTGGAGAGGTATCATCCTCAGCCATTGAGACAGGATTGAAAACTTAACATAAACATTAGAGAAGCAAAAGTCAATGCTCAGGTTTTAATCACTTTGAAATAAATCCAGCAAATACTAGTGTTGACTCTTATATGAGCATATACTGAAGGGTTTAAAAAGAAAAAAGTTATAAATGCATTTTTCATTGGAAAAAACAAAGAAGAAGAATCCCTGCGAAGACAAAGGCATGTGTCTGGTGTCACACATGCTGAATATTCCCTTTAAAGTCAAGGGGTCTAATCAGATATTTAAAGTTGTGCAAAAACAGCCTTCCTGATTGCAGTAAACAAAGGGAGGGGGGAATCACTGCAAGATGAGTTTTCTTATTCAAGGGAGTAATATTCTCTTGACTGATGTGCTCCTGATTTAGTGTTTGGACAGAGAGCTGCGGTGGGAACCTCAATTGACGTCAGGAGGTTTTTAGATCACAGACCAGACAAGTGTCAGAACTATGAGAGATTGTGGATTCTTTTCTATCTATAGCTCTGCAGTTGCATTATCAGTCGTGTTTTCATCAGCTTAAATAAATTGCTGCAGCAGCTCTTTAAAAATTAGGTTTTAGTTTAAGGATTTCTGTTGCTTGTTAAGATTGGCTATGAATATTGTAACTGCTTCTTTCTTTCTTTCTTGGTAGAGGTAGTATGAATAGAATTCTTTTTTGAGAGCTAGAACATGCAGTTCAGAGAGGCTGTGGGGTTTATTTTATGAAACTTTTTGCTGCAGACCCTTTGAACGGTGTCCTGAGTTAATGTGTGCAATCTGCCTACAAAACTGTGGGTCCCACAGTAAAACTGTGGCTCTCCGTGTGTATTTTGTGCTGTGTAAAAGTGATGTTTTCTGATAGAATTAGGTATCACTGCAACACAAATACCCTGCTGGAGATGAATGCTCTCTCTGTGCTGTCTGGTTCCAGGTGTAATTTATCAGTTTATTCATGACTATAAGGAAATGGCTAAACTCTAGCTCCCCCACCCAGAATGACTCCTCTCTGTCCCACCCCAGCTGCCCTCTGACTTTAATTTCTGCAGCTCCCTGACAAAACCCCTATTTCTTTAACTCCACGGGTGCTGCAGGGCCCATGTTGGTGTGGGAGAGTAGGTTGTTTGATGAAGTTTGTGCTTTGTCAGCCGTGCTGCTGGGAGGTGACTTGTAAGCCCATGGCTCCATGTCAGGGTCTGATGGATGGGGCTGGAAGTGGGAGGATGCTTGCAACTCTCAGGTATGTGGGGTGGCATTAGAGGTGGGATGAATGCATTTTGGCCTGTAAATCAGATCTTGGGAGCTCTGGTGAGGAGAAATCTGTGTGTGCAGATAGCCAGGAACTATTGCCCTGCTCAGGAGCACCTCCTGAGGGTGAAAACGCAGTGTGAGCAAAAGGGGTAACACTGTAAAGATACCTCATGAAAATGTCTCTTTCTTTGTCCATAGCCTGTCTTTGTGGGTTTTGCAAGATAAGAATAAGCTGCTTCACCTGGGGATTCAGAGCATCTGAATTCCTAATCCCAGCTGTGCTAATATGTGTGGTGCATAGATCCTGCTGGAATGGGGGACTTGGCCCATCTTGAATAGAGGTTTTTGGCTCCAACAAGAACATTTGGAGCTAAGGATTTTTTTAAAGGGTGCTGATAACAGCTGACCCTTGTGCTTTTCAGGTTTTGTAGCTACTCCTTTAGAATGGGGAAGAGGGATTTTTGCTTGGAGCTTTGTACAAAGCATCTTCTGATTTGCATCATCTAAAATATGGGAAAAGTACAAAGAAAATGGAGTAAAAGCAAGAAGTCATGAATTCTGTTCTATTTTCTGCATGATTCCTGGCTCACCTCCATCTTGCTGCTGAACCAGGCGCATGCGATAACTGTCCTACCCACCGTCGATCCCACTTCTGTTGCTGTTGGGTTTGATTTTGTTATTGATTTGTGTGTTTGCTCAGGCCTTGCTGGGGCTGGGGGGCAGGGTCTGCATGCTGGGTGGGTGGCTCTAGGGACAGGCATCGCTTGCAGGGCAGGCTTGTGCGGGGAGCCGCTGTCGGCAGCTTTCAGCTGAAGGCAGTGTGTGCAATGATTGATTGCACTGCAAGCCCTGCTGTTCCATGCATGCGACATTCCTTGTCTTGGAAACCTTTTGGTAGTGTTTTCCCTCCTCACCCACCCTTGAATGAGGCACTGATAAAAACAAGAGAGTTCCCTGGCTGTCTGCTGAGGCATTTCGGTGTTCTTTTTTGTGCCTTCTATTTTTTAACTTAGCAGGCTGTGAGCCACAGTGGAAAGATGAAGAAGGAGAAATCAAAAGGAAAACAGGTGCAATAGTGTGCTCTTTTCTTCCCCCCTCCCTCTCAAAGTCCAAATTTCATGGGGTTTAGTAAATTAAGATTTTCCTGTTTTTTCTCAGATGGCACTTAAATCCAGCAGAGATGTATTTACAGGATGCCAACTGTGTCTATGTACAAGACAGATGTAGTGCAGTCCCCAAATCAGCAGCTTACTGTGGTGCATTATATGGATGAAATAATTGCCCTCGTAATGGGGACCACTCAGTGCATGTAAACGATGGGTGCATCTGTCTCCACCTATTTCTGTTCTCTGCAGTCC
Source organism: Psilopsiagon aurifrons (assembly GCA_025447955.1). Taxonomy (NCBI): domain Eukaryota; kingdom Metazoa; phylum Chordata; class Aves; order Psittaciformes; family Psittacidae; genus Psilopsiagon; species Psilopsiagon aurifrons. The sequence goes on along the minus strand of JAOEHY010027853.1, from coordinate 30,955 downwards.
CTCTCTGGGCTTTGGCCTTACTGAGGGAACCAAAGCTCTATTTTGGTTTTTTGAGTTTCTGTGCATCAGTCTCCTGAGGTATCAGATTTAGGAGTAGCTTGGAGGTGTGTATCTGATCAATAGCACCAGTGAGATCAAAGCATGCAGACCACCTGGACCAGATCAGCTAGAGTGCATCAGCAGTTTCCCAAGAGATTGAGGAAGAAACGTAACTGTGAACAAATCATTCATCTTAGCTAAGAAATAACAATACAAGCCACCTCCCTTCGAGGGAAATGGTTTCTGTTGTCTGACTTTATAAATGCAGACATAAATTTTTTTGATAATTTGGGGCAAGGTTGAGAAACAGAAGAGGCGCTGGGTTTGTTTTTTCTTTCTTCCCTGTATAAGGGGAACAGACCTGCTGAAGGAGCAATATTTTCTGCTGAGTGCAATGTAAAAGTTGCTCTTTTCTGGGCTGTGCAAGTAGGTCTAGAAGTCAGCAGCCAGACAGTCTGGTGTTGAGTTGTCTGGTCATGGCTGCTAACAATCCTTCCAGTGTCTTGCACTGAAGCAGCAGCAGCAATTCCTGCTTCTCTCGCTTCTTCTGTTTGCTTCATTTATCCCAATTCTTATTTTTCTCCAAACTGAAATGATCACAAGTGCTTGGAATGACTTTAAATCAACAAATTGAATCCCATCACAGTGGGGAAGGTGTGCTGGAATGACACTGGAAGAGTGTGAAAGAATATGATGAGCCATTTTTACTGAAGGGTGTGAGGTGCACAGGTGTAGCCATCTTTCATAATGATAGAAATCATTCTGCTTTTGCTGACTGATAAAGGTCAATAGAAAGTGTGCAAGGTAATGATAGCAAAAGGGTAATTTACTGGAAACAGTGAAACCCTCATTTAATGTGCCTCAACAGTGAGAGCTGATACAAGCAAATAAAACAGATAGAAGTCAAAATGCATTATCAGCCTGTCTATCGTCTTAATGCTTGTAGTCACTTTCAGATTCCTGGAAAAGCTCCAGGTTATAGAGAATGAGCAAGTGAAACACAGTGAATAGATTGTAGATGATTTGACATATTTAAATGTTGCAGGTTTGATTTGAATGTTGTCCTTTTTTAGGTATGATTTTTTAATTATTTTTTTTTTAAACCCTTGTCTTTCATCAGTACCTAAATAGCAATTATAATCATTAGGTGATCTAACATCTTGTTCTCAGCACTGAAATTTGGAGAGCCCTTTTAACCTGCATGCTAGGATGAAATGAGAACAGACTTCTCTGCTGGTTTTCTATCACAGATGAATGATCACTGGCTGGTGCTGAGATAATAAAGTAATTTAATTTTGGGCATTGATTAACGTCTTAATTCAGGAGTTGAGATCCTTTTCTATCCAGGTCAGCTCAAGAGGATTTGGTAAGATGAATTTCATAAGCCACAGAGGGAAAGTGTTTGCCCAAGACCAGGGAAACTGCAGTGTGCTATTGCTTACAAGTGCCTTCCTTTTTGACTTCAGTCTCTTAGTCGGTAGCAGAATGAACTTCTAGACTTTAGGTTGTGCTATTAAATCTAAGGCACTTAGAGTCAACGAGCCCTTTGCTACTGACTTGTTTCATACATCAGGGTGTCCAACACCTCTTTCAAGGAAGAAGAGGAATGAGGGGAGACAAAAGTTTTCCTGCTTAAGTTCTTGTTCTTGAAGGAAGTCTCTGCAGACAGTTCATCTGATTACATGATAATTCATATGCCCTTACACTTAAGGGTAGGACCCTACTATTCCCTTCATATATAGTTCTCTTTCCAGAAGCAGCTCCCTTCAGGTATTTATTTGAACAGTAAATAAGTGTTCTGCCAGTGAGACTTGCTGCAGTATAAGCTAATGTTCAGTGGGAATCGAGGTGGAAAGCCAGTCTGTGTTACCTAAAATCTGCACAGCACCACTGCCTTGGAGACAAAGGGTGTTTTGTTAGTGCATATGAGAAATGGTATCATTATTTGTAATGTTTTTAAACAAGGTGATAATCTATGGATTTCCTGCTCCTTGTACTCAGGGTAAGGAGGGGAAATGTTTTTTGCCTAGACATTTGTGGAGCCTTTCTTTTGTTCGGTTCTATCCAAGTTACAGGTCTGGAGGCAGGCAATGGTTTACAAAGGAGGGTTAAGATTAGACTATGTTAGAAAATGTCTTGCATATTTCATATTGCTTTGTTTTAATTGCCTTGCATGCAAATGAATTGTTTATGGAGGGATGGAAGTGTGTATCAAAGTCCCTGCAGGAAGCAGGATGCCAAACATTTTGTGCTTCTACTTGGATGACACAAAATTAATTTTTGTTTGTGGAATGATTTAATAATGATTTTCAGGTAGAATTGTCTACTTCATCATGTTATCAAACCTTGAATCTGAAACTCTTTTATCAGGGTCTCTAATGGGGCTATTACAGTTGTAGACCAAAGAAGCTGAAGAGTGTCCTGATAGCTATCTAGTCCAAGCCTCTGCTATTTTGTGGAGGACCTGACAGACTCAGCAGATGCACAACAGGTTTAAAGGCACAACTTGCAGTATATTTTAGTTCATGTGAAGAAAATACTCTTTAACTGTGGAGAATATCTGCTACTTTGCTTAGCTTTTGGCTCTGAATGTCACTTATTAGTGCTTCGTTATCTAACACTGCAGAACTCTAGCAGAAAGTTTAGAGACAACATGCATTTTACTCCTTTTTCTTCCTCTGTCTTTTATTTTCAAGGGGCTGAAATCAGCAGCTTTCCAATCGCCTGCTTGTCAAATGTCTTTATGGAAAGACAGACTTTTTTTTCTAAAAGTTAGGGTGGCATATTCACAGTGGCAGCTATTTGTTTTTAAAACAGGAATCAAGTAGCCCTGTTACTGATGGGAGGGAATATGGAAATGCCAGTCAGAGAATTCCAATAAGGTCTGAGGCTGGCAGCAACTTCTAGCCTGTGAGTCACTTGGAGCAGTAGCCTTGAATCACTGCTTCTAGCTGACAGATTGCTGTTCAGGAGGGGCCAACTCTGATCTTGATCTGATGAAGGTCATGCTTCTGATTCCTGATATATGGGAGTGCAATTAGGACAAGAATCAGTCCCAAACAAATTCAAAGCCTCACAGGACAGTCTTCACTTGGGAAAGATCCTAGTTCTAGGCTATCTTTTACCTCCTAAGTTGTACAAGGTGCATTCCTACACCCAGGCTTATGCATGGTGTTTCTGGACCACTACAGCTGTTAAAATATGATGGTACAACGGAAAGCCCAGGCAAGATCATCACAGGGTAGGGTTAACTTTTGTTTCCACATGAAGGAATTCTTAACTGAAACAGGATATGAACATGCAGTGTATGTAGCTAGACTTGGGAAAGTATTTGTATGTCTCCACATAGAAGCAGGACATTTAGAAGTCCCTGTGTAAATAATGTGCAAGTTATTTTTATTCTCAAGAAAGCATTTTGCCTTACACAGATATGTGTCAGCAAAGGTTGGTCAAGCAGCCTGTCAGAAGACTCTTCATCTCCCACCCAAATCCAGTTTCCATCCTGCCTCTATTCAGGGTCTTAGTAAATGTCTTAGTCACAGCTAAGTGACTGCAGTCTGAAAAAGCAGATAGCAAAATGGGAAATGCTCTTCCATAAATAAAGGTGGGTCAGAATGAGCCTCTTGTTCAAATGCCTTCTGAACCACACCAACTGTAACAAACAAATATATTGGTAATGCATTTGCATTTGCAGACCAACCATTATTCTTTCCCATAGGGTCTTGTTTTATAAAATCTTGGTGAAGGACATTTTTTTTTTAAAGCAACAGATCAAGTCTTGTTTCCCACATTAGCTGTATCTAATTTTCTGTTGGGACTTTGGGTTTTCCTTTATTTTTGCGGTGTATGTGCTAAAATATAATGGATTCTCTTTCCATAATATTTTTGACAGGCTGACCATAGTGTGGTATACACCATAATTTAAAGTAATGCTGGATTTTATTATGGATTATTGGATTATCAGTTTGTGGGTTTGTTTTTTTTTTTCAAGTGTTATATGATTGAGTGAAGGAGTAATTGGCACACTAAATTTATGAATGACTGCTAATGAAATGAAGAAACTTCTCTCATTGAAACTGAAATAGCAGAGCTGTTCCTGGACCGCAAATGCTGGTAGATATTTTGGCCTGTTATAAACTGAGCACATAACGCAAAGTGGGAGTAAAAAGAAAAACATTGCTCAGTCAGTTCTGAGCAGGAATTATTGCTTTGGTTTTTTGGTTGTGTGTGTGTTTTTTTTTTTTTTTGTCTTTTTTTTTTTTTTTATTTGCTATTTGGCAATTATTTTCCCAACAATTTGGTTTCAGCATCTCCCTATAATTGAATTAAAGCATTTTCAGCTTTTCTTTATTTGAGGAAAATTATCCTATAAAAATATATATCCTATAAAAATAGCTTTATATGCAATGTAACCTAATTGTATATAGCATGTGTATGTACAGGCATACAATTTGTAACAGTTTAAATAACATTAGAACCCGAAGTTGCTGGTTTACCAAGATTTTGAATGCCCAGGATTTTAATTGGTGTGCTGAGAATCTGTAAGTGCTCACATGTGTTGTGATGCACAAGGGTGCATCATAGAACAGGATCAGCAAGATAAGTGTCAATCAATTTCACTTGTTAAGACAATCCAGAGGAAAGCCAGACAGATGCTTTAGTGCCAGAGCCACAGGAAACTCAAGCCTGGAAATGCTCCTTATATTCATTATTTTCCTTTTGCCTTTTAGCTTATTTATGGACCGCATTCCAGAGCATTTGTGTTTGTTTGATCTTGTTTTTTAATCTCTCTGCTTCAACATTGTTTAACTAGAGTTGATTGCACATACATATGCTTCCTATTAGTCCACCCCACTGTATTGTGCAGTGCTGCTATACAGTTGTGGCTGACCAAAATAGGAAAAGATTGCTCTGAACTAGTGGGTATTGTGCATTGTTTTTCAGATACTGGTGACTTTAGCAATTTCTAGAACTTCTTTCTTGGTTTACCTAACAGATAGCCATCTAAATGCTTTGAATTCATATCACAATCATGCTGTCTTTGATTTTTCTGTGTAATTACACAAAATGTAGGGGTATTGTAATTTTTTTGCTGGAAAAGATTTCAGTGTTCAAAAGGAAAGAGACTGTTAGCTAGAAAAGTCTGGCCAGTATCAGCAGGTATGTTGCAATATTTCATAAAATAGTAAGCATTGTAGCAGTGATGCTGGTGTAAATAATGTTTGTTCTTTCACACTAAAATATGAGACTTTGATATAATACAGAATGCGGAAATATGAGCCATGCCACTGAAATAAGTCAAAGACTGAGCAAGTTCAGGTCATGAAAGAAGATTTTTTCCAGTTGCATGTATCTGGCATCTAACACTTGCTACCATAGGCTCCATTATTCATGCAAAGACAGACGAGCTTCTAACTTCCAATAGTGGGTTGTTTTGTTGTTTTTTTTTTTTCTTTGTTTGTTTGCTTGTTTGGGGTTTTTTTGTCCATATAAGAAAAGCAGTGCAGGGAGAAATGGACCAGAAACATTCTTTAAGGATAAACCTGTTCCTCTTCTACCTTAGACTTAATGGGAAACTGAGCATATGTAAACCAGAATAAACATATTGCTAGGTGTTTGATAATTGATATAATTGCAAAAAGCTCCCCACATCCCCTTTGGCTTTATTTAGATTCTGGAAGGAAAAGATGTTGAAAACAGCATGAAAAAGTTGGGAAGAAAGAATTTCCTTGCTTTATGTGGCTTTCAGCATAGCAAGCTGAGGAGATAGGGTGAGCCTTCTTTGAAAAGGAGTCTCACGATTTCTCAAGTGAACATTCCTAAGAAGTGAAAGAAACCTACGGAACTCACCTTAACCCGCAATCTGAGGATGGGGAGAGGGCGAGGTGGGAATATTTACCCGGGCAAATTCAAGTGCAGCATTCCCAGCCACCACTAGCTGTCACTTTGCAACCAGCCGGGGTCGGTGTTTTCAGCACTGCGGTTAGAGAGATTGCGGTGCTAATTAAACAGTAACTCCCAAAGCTGCAGAAAGTCCCGAGCCCGGGTCTGCGCGACAGACAGCCTCTGGGAGCCGAGGGGAGGCGAAAATGTCCCTCGAGAAAGGCGGAAAGCCGCTGTTCTACGCCTGAGGCTCTACCTAGGGGCTGTGCCACGAGCTGTGGGTGGACACGGCTGTCCAGCCCGGCAGCGCCCGGTGCGTGCACACTCCTCCCGTAAAGCCGAGCCTTACCTGAAGAAAACGATAGTCTCCCACACGTAGACTCCGAGCGCGTTGACGTTGCACATTTTTCCAGCTCTCGCTGTGGTTTGTTTTGTACTCCGTGAGGGGTGGGCCGGTGGGGTTGGCCAATAAAGTAACCCGGCACTTGGGAGGATTAGTAGGGGAAGCTAGCCACCCCTCCCGAGGCAGGCTGGGCAGGGGAAGGCCGAGGGCTCCTCTCAGCGCCTTGGGTGCAGTATCAGGGGAGGGCAGCTGATCAGAACCCGGGACAGCGTCTGGAGGGCGGCTCCGGTCAGCACCGCGGACAGCGTCTGACGCGCGCCCCGGTCAGCACCCTGGACAGCGGCGGTGCTCAGCGGCCGGCGGCGCGGCTCGGCTCGTCCCGTCCCTCCGCGCCGGCGGCGCCCCCGCCACAGCGACTGCAGTGGTGCTCGGGGCCGGAGGACCAAGCTTCCCCCGCTGAATTCTCCCTTCAGCGGGATCTCGCTCCGTACATCAGGCTGGCGAGAGGGAGAGATGCAGGGGTTGTAGGTTTGCCATCAGGGTGGTGGGGGGTAAGATGGGAGGGGGCAGGTGGACGACAGCCCTCAACAACCCAGGGCTTTAATCTCCGCTGCTAGCCGGGGAGTCTTCCTGATTACATCCACAGGAATTTGTCAGTGTGGAGTCGTGCTGCAGTCCCGGTTGTGGCGCTTTCCTGCCCGCCGTTTGGCGGCTGTTGATTCCTGCTTCCTGGGCTATTTTCTTCCTGGATAAGTTATTGCTGCTGTAGAGAAGGTGTCCCATTGCTCAGGGCTAGAGCGGAGGGGAGCGAAGGGGAAGTTTCTTGGGAAGCACTCCCATTGTGCTCAGAAAGAAAGTGGCTCAATGTCCTCCTAATGCATCTCATTTCCCCCCTGCCCTCTCTCCCTTGCCAGGACTCGCCAGATCTTGGGAGTTTCTTGCTGCATTAATTTACTAAACTAAAAAAAAAAAAAGGAAAAAATTATGGGGGAAGGAGGAGGAGGTGGAGAAGAGAGAAGCAGAGGGGAGGGGGGAACTCTGTCTCTCCACCATCCCGAGGCCCTCCTCTTAGCTGTGCTCATTGGTCTCGGGGCTGAAAAAACTACTCTAGGACGCGGTTGGATAAACGCATGTTGTTCGGCAGCAGCTGTTAACCTTTAAAGCGCTGATACGTTTTGGTTTATTTCAATTTTTTTTACTACGTGAATTGCTGTCTTTTTAAGAAGCCTCCGAAATCGTCTCCCTTGACAGGGCAAGCGTAGCCCGCCTTAAGTCTCCATCTCGTGGAAGATCTACTTGGTTGGCAGTTGCTATTTGTTGCTGTTGGCTTTTAAGGATCATCTCTGGGTTGTTGGCTTTTTGTGTGTGTGTGTGTGTGTGGTTTGTTTTCTCTTTTTTTTTTTTTCTTTACTTTGTTTTATTTATTTTTGTTCCCTTTTGCATTTGGTTTTGCAGGGAAGTTTGGCAAATATCAGAGCCATCAAGGTCAGGGAAGGTAAGGAACATTTAGCAGTTTCTTATCTCAGCTCCAGCTGTGCTCGTTGGGTGCTGAGTGTGGTGGTCCGGGGAAAGGAGTGGGGGAGGAATGGGCTTTAGTCACTTCGACAGCGTGTCACTCTGCTCGGCTTCTCCTCAACTTCTGAGAAGTGAAATTAAAACTTACATCTCCTAAACAGTCTAGGATTTCTTTCTTCTTGTTCTGGTGTAATGGGGTTTTTGCTTTGAAATTGTGTTCTGTTTGCTTGTCCTGTGTTTTGTAAAACTCCCATGGCAAAGAAAGATTCACTTGCAACCCCTTTTTAGCTGTTTTTAATCTGTTTGAAGACTTGTCATATCCCAAGTTGTTGGGTGTGTGAAGGTGAAATGGAGTACTTGCTCTACTAATACCATAGTCCCCCATGCTAGGAAATAACCAAATTTTTCTTCTCACTTTGTGTTGCATCTCAGAGGACCTTCTTGTCATACTAAAATTCACCTCAAGTTTTTCATTGCCTGTTTTTATTTTTTTTAAAGCGGGATGTTTAGTTAGCTAAGATGATGGAAATATCCTTTGTGTTATCATTCAATTAAAAAAAAAGAAAGACAGACCTGCTTGGCTTCTAGCCATTGATAGAGAAGACATTTAATCTGATTTACTCCAGCTACTGGGTCTCAGTGTCTAGCCAGATTAATAATAGGCTCTGATTTCAATTCATAGGGATTCCTGGGGACCTGATTTCACACAGTGTTTCCTGCCTGCTGCTTGCTGGCTCCTAGCAGTACTTTCTCTCCTGATAGTTATCCCCAAATGGATGATGAGCCTCTGTCATTGTACTTCTCCAGCCCCCAGTGAGCTGACAGGGCAGAGAAGGAGCTCCACACTGGGAGTGTTAACAGGATGGGCACAGCAGGAGAGAAATGGTGTTTTCCTGTATTTTTACCGGGGAGCAAGACAAAGAGCAGGAGGCAATATCATCTCTCTTGACATCTGCACGTTAAAGCTGGAGGCTAGACAGCCTTCTGGTTTCTTTAGGAATGGGCTGTGTAAGATATGACTGTCTCATGTGATTTCTCCACTGGCTGTAAGTTTAATCTGCTTTATACCAAAGGAAACTGGACTTGTTTCATTTTGTCCCAAATTGTGTTCTCATAACTTCCTTGGGTTAGAAGGGCAGGGTGCCTGCCCATTAGATCAAGAAAATCAGATATTTCAGGTAGAAAATATGCACTTATACCTCATCCTGGAGCTAAGGAATTGTTACTTGCTTGCCTAGGTACAGTGCCCTGTATGTGTTACTTGCATGTGTCAGACCTTGGTTGGGGTGGATCCAGATTCTTGGAGTTCCCATCCTCTGATTTAACCCAGATGACTCAAGAAGCATCCAACCAGCCCCACTGAAACCTCTCTATAGGAATATCTGTGGTGAAGCTACCAGTGTTGGTCCTGTATGTTACCTGATTTTTAGTTTTATTTTTCTCTTACGAAACTAAAGGCAAATAACCCAGAAATCGGGCGTGGAGATCTAATAATGTCTGGAAGTCAGTTTTATCACTGTTATTATTATGTAACTCTTGACATCAGGTATTGGTTGGCAGGTCTCCTCTTTCTGGTTCTGTCATGGCTTGTTCATATATTGGGCTTTACCCTCTGCTTGTTTTTTAAGCAGTGTTTATTTATTTATTTACTGAGGAGAGGTGGTGAGGATTCAATTGAAGGTCTCTAATTTTTCAAGCTGAGTGCAAATTGTTTTGAAAGGTGATTTATCTTTCTCTGGTGCACTTGTACAAATGACAGTGTTGAAGGTAACTTATCATTATGTCAAATGAGGCTCTTAAAATTAGAATTACCTGCTGTGTATAAACCTTGTTGTTTTCATTAGTTTGCTTCAAACTGGATGAGTCCTGCAAAACTCACTGTAGGTGAAGTGGTCTGGGAAGCTTCTGTGTCATCTTTGTACATGCACCTTATGCTGAAAATTAACCTAAAGACTCATTCACAGCTGCAAGTTGATTTCATTCTTGATCTGTTTTTCATCTTTGTATTTCATAGCAGGTAGAGTCACTTTTAGTTTCTTTTGTTGCCTCTTTAAAATTCTGATAATAATTTTATTAGGGGGGTTGGAACTAGATGATCTTAAGGTCCTTTCCAACCCTAGCTATTCTATGATACATGGAGCTGAGCTTTTTCAAGTTGGCCATGCGCACACACTGTTGTCCTTCCCAAATAAAGTACAGGATTTTCAGTGAAGAAGTGGCTAGCATAGCAGGAAAGTGCACTCAGCTTATCTTGGGAATACTAAATCCATTATTGTCAATTAGGTTTTTGGAGAATGGCTAATGAGGAAGCAGTGCCCCAAGAATGTGGACTGTGCTTCCCAAGACAGAGATTCAAATTGCTCCAGTAGCACTACTTGCTTTTTGACACTGGATGAATAAAAACCAAATTTTAATTTAAAGTTAGTTCAGGGAATTTTTACAAAAGATTCTCTGAAGTAAATTCTTATTTAGAAAATTTCCATATGTAGCAAGCAATTTTTGCACAAGATTGTTCAACTAAACACAGTTTTCTTTGAGACTTGAGAGCCTAGGACACTCTTTTTTAGTAACTATCAGTAAAAATACACCATAAAATATTCCTGCAATGTTTTGTAAAGTTAAGTGTTTGGTGAAGATTTTTTTTACTGGAAATATATACAGATGAAAGAAAAATCACCAGAACTAATGTGAAGGTTCATTTTATCCATATTCCCATAATTTTATGTTTAAAATTGAACTCTGAAAATTTTAAATTCTGTTTTGATATGCGGTAGATCTGCGGAAAAGAAGTGCCGGAGAGTTTTGGATAGGGAATGCAGCATAACTTGAAGACTAAGGTTAGAAGGCCACTAGGGAAAAGAGTTGAGGGATTTGTGGTGTGGGTGATTGATATTTTTGGCTGAAATTCAGGCCAAATATCGCTGTTGACAGTCCTTTGCCCCATTTGTTTAAACAGTAATAGGTCTAACCATAGAAATAGAGCTTGTCTTAGAAATAGGAATAAAGCTAAATTTGGTCAATATGCTGGAACTTCTTGGTTATGAAATGCTCCATCATGCATGGTATATCCCTGTAAGCTTATCTCCTGGCTTCATAAGGACCCTTTCTTAGGAGCTGCACCCAGGATGAGAAATGCTGAGAGGTGCAAAACTCTGCAGTATACTTTGATCCAGGGAAGGTTTCTACAGCCATGCACACCCACATCTATCCACCAAAGGTGTGTTGTTGCTATATACATTGTTTGTGTTCTCAGAAATATGTGTAATAGTCAAATGGAAGTGTTCTGTACAGAACTGCTGAGGTTTTCATATCCTACTTTTCTGTACAGTACTCATTTGAAGTGCCTACATGGTGCATGGAAGTTTGCTGCCCTGTTTCTAGTAGTGCATGTAAGCTTTTCCTTCATGTAAGGGCACGTTTGCACTGTAAGCTGAATGTGTTAAACATGAAGATTCCTGCCTTATGTCTTTCTGTGCAATAAAGGAACAGTTATTTAGATTGCCATTGATCTTCATGCTCCTGGACGATACATTTCTTGACAAGTACATGAGTGGATGTGTTGATTTCTTGTTGATGGAAATATGCAGGAGTCTAGTGGTACCCAACCTATGATTGTAGACTCTTCAGAAGTGGTGTGCAGCCCAGTGCTAGGATGACTTCATGTCAGATCGTGACAATATGTTTGCAGAAGTCCAAGTGAAGTACTTGCTGAGCACAGCATTAGGGTCTTCCTGACCCCTGAATGTTTGTTTGCCTCTCATGTCAGGGGCGTTAATCAGGTTAAGGCACTAATCCTTGAGGAAGAGAAAATAAAGAGGAACAAATGGTCATTTTCCCCATAGCATTGACTAATTTCTATGTTACATATGTCCTATAATGACACCTGACTTGAGCTGTGAATAGCCTTGCTGCATATTCTAGGCTTGTCATCATTATAGTTTATGTATAAAAGAAAGCAAGCTGCATGGACATTATAGCCGTAAGAAACCCCATCTCTACTTTCATTAAAAGCTTGATTTGCAGGTCATAAGTTGATTATTTTCTGACCTGTACTGAATAATAACAAGGCAGTCCCAGAGAACCCAGAAATACGGTTTCTCTCAAAGATCTTGGCCAGTGAAGCTTTTTTGGTTGCATTATTGTGTGAATATAAAATAAGCTAAAATTGCTTTTACAGGCAGCCTTGCTTGTCAGGTGCTGAACATTGTGCAGTTGCTGGAGATACTATTTCAGCTTTTTTTGCAAAGCCCATTGCTCTTGCCTTAGGAGCCCTCAAGTGCTGTCGGAAATGGAACTTTTCTATTCCACCTTGCTTATAAATGAAAGAAACCTTCTATTTGTTTTTAGATGAGCAAGCACAAGGTTTTGTGACATGCTTACAGAGAGGCAGAAGCGCACAGGGAAGACCTAGAGCTATTCATGTCACCCTCTTCATTCGTGTTGTCATCGATTTTAAAAAAATCCAACAAACCAAAAATCATGAGAAAAAGAGGGAAATAAATATATTGCATACTTCCATTTCTTCATTTGTCTTGTGAATTCAATAGGGTTGTATGTGAGACACACCATGAAGTGGAACCATTTAGAGGAAAGTTTTGATTGCAAGCAGCAGGCAGAGAAAGCAAGTCAGAAGACCACAGCCAGTGATGCTGAAGTGGCTTCTCAGTGTCTGAGTTTAGATACTGAAACATCCTTTTACATGCCCCAGTTAATTCATAAGACCAAGTAGAAATTTATCTTCTAGAGTAAAAGAAACATGGTGCAACTTTTTATTTATTTATTTATTTTGGTTTGGCAATGGAAATATTTGTATATCAGAAATCTAAAGGGTCTCTCTATAGTTCATCTAATGGAAAGGCACTAAAATATTAGTGTTTACAGGGTTTTGCAGTGTTCTGTTGCTGCATTTGCCTGCTGCATGCCTGCCAAACATGAAAGTTGCAAAGCCTTTGCAAGTTCCTGTAAGCATCAGTTGGCCTGTATTTATTAAAAGGAACGGAAGTGGGAAACCCAGGGTGTATACAGCATGGATTTTTGGGGTAAAAATGTTAGTTCTGATATCACTCCCCCCCAGCATCAATACAAATCTTTATGGGAAAAAATGAAATATTATCATGCATTTCCTTTGGACAAGTCAGAAAACAAATTGCAGCCCATTCATGATGCTGCACCATGCCAGCATTTTTCTTTTATATAGCTTTCCCTCCTCAAGAAAATAGTTCTCTACCAAGGCAATTGAATTGGACAAAAGTGATTTATGTAGGTTGTGCAGAGAGAAAAGGCTTTGTTAGGTTTCAGGGAAGACATGGAACACTGAGAGTGAGAAACAGCTTGGCTGAGACATGGGGAATCACAGTCCTCTCATTAAATCTCCATGCCTATGACCAGACATGGCCTCACTTTGCATTTGCTGCTTGATTACCGAATCTATGAAGCTGTCGTCTGGAAACAAAAGGCAGTAAATCAAATCAATGAGCATCTTTCAATGGGAACCCAAGAAGCTGGTGATGTATTCTTCTTTGGCTCATTGTCTGAATGTGGCAGAAAGACATGACTGTGCGAAAGCCTGACCATGCACATTTCTGCTTGCAAGTGGAAGTGTAAATATTAGGGAGAAACAGAGCTGCAGTACAATCACTAGACTTCTGTATGAGCAAAGCATTGGAGATATTTCTCATACTGCACTCTTTGTGCAACTTATGTTATTTGAAGTGGAAGAATTCTGTCAAAGTGCCAGGGCTCATTTACTGCAATTCCTGACAAATACAGGGAATTCTAGAGAAGTCTCTCACAAGTCTCAGCATTCCAGAAAGCCTCAAAAATCTTGGATATAAGAACCTAAAAACTGCAGGAATGTCTACATCTGAGCATGACTTTGCTGTCCTAAGAATGTGCCCTAGCAGCTGTCTAATTCCAGCTGAGTAGAAATTTGTGCAAACTACTTCGAGCTTAAAGGCCCCGAGACTTCACAAGGACTCATAACTTGGCCCATAAGTTGGGCAGATCTCACTGGGAGTTGCAAGAGGCACATTTCCTAGCTATGCTGAATGTAAATCTTCACTCAAAATTCTTGGGAATGGATTAGTGCTTTTTTAGCATTGGTAAAACCACAAAATGTCCTCAAAAAGTCTGCACTATTTTGGTGGGAATCCAAAGAGAAATCCAGTATAGAAACTTCTGTAGCGGAAGAAAGTGGACAAAGTAATAAACAATGAAAGAGGGTGTTACCAATAGACTTCAGGCAGTCTGAAATATAGGCTTTGTTCCTGGCACTTGGGTATATGATGTATTGTCTGGTAAATTCAAGATAACATTACATCAGCTCTCTATAGAGGGTGTGTCTATGCTCCTTTATAAAACCTGAGACTTCTGAGACCTTGTCAGTTAAGCATTTTGTTGGCCCAATAAAACAGCTCACGTGGCCATGCTGAATGTTAGAAATCAATACAGCTGCACTTTCCTTGTCCTAGCAGGAGAAGGGAAAGCTCAAAGGACTGATTAAGTTCTCTTTGCTGAAAAAGCTTCTTTTAAATGTTCCATTTTTAATATATGCTATGTGTCTACAGGTAGTTCTGCATTTAATTTTCAGATTTTGTAAGAGGGTTGCTGTACATTAAATAAATCCATCTTGGTTTCAATAGCTTATTCACTGTAAGCATGCATCTTATCTCATAAATTTTAAATCCCATAATAATACTGGGTTTTAGTTCAAGCTCTCATAGTGAATTTTCATTGTCCAGATTTTCTTTGTAGTGATACGAGTGTCTAAATTCAATTATCCATTTACCATGACAGCCCCGTAAATAGTCATTTACTTATGGAGTGTTTTAATAAACCAGATAATGTGCATGCTTCTTTTCACTTGGCTTGACAGGTTCAAAATTGTTTTACTTTCTGTTCAAGCCCACAATGATATCAACTGGTCAGGCTCTCCCCTGGGGCTCGTGCTTTCAGGAAAGAGAATCTCTGCTGTCTTCCAGCTGTCTGTGGGAAAGCACAAGTGATGTGGGTGGGGAGTTTGACAGATAACCGAATTTGTAGGTGGCCAAAGAATTTGGTGGTAAATGTTTTGGGGTTTTTTGTTTGTTGTTTTTTTTTTTTTTTTTTTTTTTAAAAAAAAGTGACCAGCACTTTTGGATTTGTGGTATCTCTTTACACTACTTTTGATGAGGAGTTGGAGTGAGGGTTTGGAGCAGTTTGGCCGTGGTGTTGCACAGGGCTCAGTGTGGTGGTATGTGTGCTGATGATGGTTCTCGGGGTGTTTCTGCAAGCCCTTGCGATGCTGGATGCAGGCGATATGTTTGATGAGTCAGGTCCGTCCCTAAATGCCTTCTAACAATTCAGGGGAACTAGAGCCGCCTCAGGGCCCAGGTATGTGTTTCTTTCCTGTTCCGAGAATTAAATTGTGAGGGTTATGCAAATGGGAATGCATGTGCACCCCTGCACTTTCACATCTGTATGCCATGCTGTCCAGTACATGACTTAGGTGAAAGTTCGTGCATGTGATTTGTGCAATTCCCAGCTGCCATTCCCATAGGAAGAGCAGAAGGAGGGAGAAAAGGGGAATCTTGCCTCACTGGTAAAGATGGGAGTTAATAATCAGTTTAATTTACAATCTCCAGCTCATCAAAGGAGTTGCTAATAAGCATTTGTCTTCTCTTTCCCTCCCACTCCTTTCCCCCAGGAGCTGGTGAGAGACACAGCACAGATCACACAAGCAAAACTGTAAAGGAGAGAAGAAATCCCTCTTGGAAACTCTTTAATCTGCCTCTGGAAAGGGCAATTTGTGTTAATAGGACAAAACTGTAACATTTAATATTAATTATAGGGATTTGGGGAGGAGCATGGAAAGGATGGAGGCAGAGAATAGAGTGGAGGGAAGGAGCAATTAATTGAATGGCAAGAGTCTCTTGCTGCAGTAGGAAAAAGAGCAGCCAGATGAGGTCTGTCTCTTCAATCAGTGATGGGGAGTTTATCTGGATCTCATACCAGCTGAGCTCTGATATCTGAGAACCTTCATGTGTTGTAGACAGTAATCGTTTCTGTGTATTCCCAAGGGGCTTGTTGGAAACTGCTGTGTCCAGTTAGCAAATAATAGGGTGTCTAACAGATGAGGAAAATTGTGTTGATTTGATTTCATGGCATGAAAAGTCCCTGTTTACTTGGGCTCTGCTGTATCTCAACACATTCATCTGTATTGCTTTGGAAGCACTACAGTAAGTCCAGCTTTAGCCTAGAATTCTGTCTTAATCAGGTGCCAATAGAGGATGCCAAGGCAGAGGGGTATAAAGTGGGCAAACACTTTAAGGTACTGCCTGAAATCTCTTGCAGGGTTTCTGGAGAAACTTGCCTGACAAGCTAAAGGGTGTAAGGCAAAAGTCCCAGTGATTCCAGTGCTCAAAGGGATATCAACTGTTGCCCCTTGACCCTTTTTGTTGAGCTGTTTCCCTCTGCTTTCTGCAGCTTTTCATTTGCATCAGGGCACTTTGCACCTGGATGCATCAATTTGCGGCATTCTTGCTTCTCTTTATGGTCTTGTTTATCCTTTGTCAGAGTGCTTTGTCTGTTTGAATGCTTCCAAAAAGCCTAACTGTGCTTAGGCCCAGTTGTCAAGGTGGATTTAAAGACCATCAGCCACTCAAGCCTTTGCATGACACTAGAGTATTTTCTCAGGTTATGGTCAACAGTTGCAATGTCCTGGGGCACAGAATGACACTGACTTCCAGATGAGGAAAGAAAAGGTGGAATGAAGAGGGTCAGCTGGCTTGTTCAGGTCACCAAAGACCCAGGGAACCTGACATTGCATACAGACTGCCTCTAGATGTTCAGAAAGTGTAAATGCTGGGAATGATACTAAGTTTAACAGTGCACGTGGAGTTTAGGCTACCTTGGTGCAATTACGCTGATGCATCTTCTCAGTGCAAAGATCCTTCTTCAGCATGCTACTGCTTCAGGGCTTCAATGGGCTATTTGACAATGTTAGTCAAATACCCTGGAAGTGGTCACCTTCCAACAGTCATGTCTTTCAGTTCTGATCTGAAAATAGAGCACTGAGGAGGGGGAAATGCTCTGGTCCAACATATTTAATACCCTGGATTTTCTCCTTTGAGTTTAGATCCTTTGGTGGCATCGGCTCATGCCTACCGTGAAAAGCTTGTTTCTGATGCAGTACAAAATGCTCTTCTCTGATATAACTTATCTACCTAAAAAGGGGCGAAATATCATTTATTTATTTTCATTTAGTAACCTAACGCACCACGGATGTAAAAGATACATGACGTTTTGTTCTAAGGCCAATCTGTGTGCCTTGGGCCCATTGTGAAGCAAAGGGAGGTGTGGACAGCTGAACTGGGCTGGCACAGAGCAAAGGGGGAGAATGTGTCTGAGTGGAGCAGTATCTTGTCTCATGCTCATCTCTTGTATGCTTGGATTAATGCAGTCCTATCAGTTTCAGCTGTTGCTTCTGCTGCTCATGTGAACACTGCATTTGATTCCCATTTCTTTTCTCCAAATTGCGATAAAAAGCTGATAGGATATTTAATTTCCAGAAAGGGACACCCAGGCAGGCATTAGGATGCCAGCTGTTGAATAGATTAATGTGGGAAGGTTTCTTATCAGATGTTTGGAGTCTCTGTTACAGATAAGCAATTTTTCTTTAAACAAAACAAAACCCACACACTACAAACTCAAAACATATAAATGCCCTTTTGCTGATGAAGCATCTTGGTGATGCTCCTTTTAAGTAAGATGAACATGAAGTGTATTTCATCTGACCTTTATATTGCCTCCATTTTATCAGTTCCATTTTATTAGCAGCTATTTAGAGAATGAGCCCCTACTTAGAATTAATAAATTCCTTCATTGCAGGAATTTGATGCAAGCCTGTGAATAGCCCAGCCAGAGTGTTTTTCCAGAAGAGATCACATCTGGAGCAGGGGAGTACTGATGTGTAATAATAATATGTAGAAAGGGTACTAGTAGGGCTAGTTTTGCCCTGATTTGGCTGCTTGCCTTATAGTATAAAGTTCATCACAGAGAAGCAGTGGCGTAAAATCCTAATCCTTTCTTCTCTCTGTACTGAAGACCTGAAGGGACAGGAGATGGATTATCTTCTTAGCATCCGAGAATGAAAAAGTAACTTCCTAAATTGTGGAGATGGAAATCAAATGATGAGGTCTGTGAAAAGGTTGGATCTGGGTATTGGTAGGGAATTGCACTGGAAGTCTTTGTTTTCTATAGTGCCTAGTGCTGGCTTCTTTTACACCCTACCATGGCTGTCCTTTGCAGTAAAGGTGGCTGGATGTAGGAGGAAAGGCAAGCAGCCAAGTGTAGCACTTGCAGCGAAGTGGTTTCCTGGAGAGGACCATGTGGTACACAGGGGCTGTCATCCTCTCAAGCTTTGATCTACCTCTTGTTGGAACCATTTCTGGGACATAAATAGACCCCGGGAAACATTATGGCTTTGCCACTAGCCTCATACAACAGATAGTATCCAAGCCATTGTGGTAAATGCAGTTTTAACTTCATGGAGAGATGGTGTCCAGGGGGTGAAATGGTGCAGAGGAGTTTGCAAGGATCAAATCTGCTTGCCTGGTTGCACCAGGGCTAGGCTGCATTCTGTCCTTGCACTGATGTTGAATTTTGGTGGTCTGTTAAGTGACCGCTCTTTGGACTCATTGGATACAAAGAACATGAGAGGCTGGCATGAGTTTCTAGCACAAATTTGCTTCATATTTAGTTAAATGCTTTTCCTGATGGACCTTTTGTTGTAAGATTAATTACTGGTGTATGCATAGAAAGATGCTTTTTGTTATATAGATTGTGCTTTGTCACATCAGCTTCTGGCAGCCTCATCTAGGTACAAGTTAAGCTTTTTTTCAGTTGTGCTATCAGAAAACTCAGAGTGAATTGTGGTCACAATGCCACGTGTTTTCTTTCAGTCATTTCCAGATTGATATATATACACATATAGCAAGATATCACCCCTCTGGATGCCCCTCCTGCCTTGAGTCACATTAGGGCTGCTTTAAACAATGCCACTTTTGCATTTGATGGGGAAGATGGAGCTTTATAATGGAGAAATACTCTGTTGGTAGTAGTTAATCTCCTTGTCAAAAAAAAAAAAGGAAAAAGCACCCCATTTCATCTTCTAATTTAATGATAAATTGCAGTGATTCATTGGGGAATGAAGGTTTATTAATAGAAGAAGATAATAAATGGGCTGCAGAGAGATATGAGAAAATAATTTTGTCAAATAAGGGACTTAAGGGGAAAAAAAGTGTAGAGTGTGAAGTCAGAAATGAAATCTTCAGAATCATCGTTATCTTTTTGAACCCCACATATCACAACAAGGACCTTATCTCCTTACCTCAGACTTACTATTTAAGGTTAGATTTATGCTACAGATGACCTAAAAAGAGAAATACCCAGAGATTCCCATGCATGCTCTTCAGGTCAGTGGGCATATCTCCAGACCTAGAACAGGCATAGAAAATACCCTGAGGAGAACTGAAACTACCTATGAATTTGCATTAAATTTATGGAACTATTTCTGACGAAACTCCCACATGTAAGTTGAAAACCACAAAATACTATTTTATTTTATTTTTTCTTCCTAGGGAAAATGGAATCTGGAATTCCTGGGTCTGATATCCACGCTGTAGAGACAGTGCAGGCGAAGTCAGCCATGTTGTGATTTCCCTCTAGCACCTTTTGAAATAGGATTCTTAGACTTGGGTTAATAATAACTTGTCAAGTTTAACATCTGTCCCTGTAAATGCTGGTTAAATCTGCTGGGGACAAAAGTCAGGGTGAGATTTTCACAAAGTCACTGACAAAGTCTTTGTTCAGAAATTTTGCTCAGGTATGAAGGCACAATTCTTATTTCTCCAAATTGAGAGAAAAAATGAATCTGTGTTTCTCCTTTTCAGGCAGGGCTTTTATTGAACAAGGGACAGGCAGAGGCTGTTAATCTTTTGAGAACATCTACCCCTTCAAGACATTTTGTTTTCTCAGGAGAGACTGAGGTGGAACACTTTTCTCCTACACCACTTGAAAGATTTAATTTGGCAGATAAATGAGATTCTTTAAAGTTTTGTTTTGGTGAACAAAACCCAAATTTTTATAAGATTTGTGTGCTGTCTTTGTCCTGTTTGGGCCAGCAGCTAAACTGGCTCCCCAGCACACAGCTGCTTTCCAAACCCCAGAGCTGGTTCTGACCAGGCAGCATTTCTGTCTGTGAGCTGATGAGGGATCCTCCTGGTGCTAGTTAACAGTTATTGATCATGCTTCCTTTCCATCTCCTTTGACAGAAGGAAAAGGTTGGGAAGTGCAGTACTCTGCCTCTCTTTCCACTGGAGAAGGGGAGAAGATGGATCAGGGAGGCATCACCTGCTGCAGCATGGGAAAGCTGCTGATGTGAGTGATGCTATTTAAGGAATCGAGTTAGAAGAAGGGAGGGAGAGGGAAAATCCCTCTATTAGTGAACTCATTAGCGCTGGGGAAAGTCAAACCTAATTGCTCTTCAGAAAAGCCCTGTGTAGCTGGATTTATTATTCTATGTAATTAGGACCAAAACAGAATGGAGTGTGGTACAAGCAGCGGCTGAGAGAGAAAAAGTGACCTATTCAAAGCCGAATTACTCAAGTTGAAAAGTGGCATTTGCACAGAGGGAATAAAGTCACAATGATTATACCTTACCTAAAGAGCCTGTGCTTTTCTTGCAGTCTGTCGTAGATCAGAACCACTAGGAGGGAGAAGGTTTAAAGGAATCTGAGCAGGATGGATGAGAGGAATAATGCCTGGGCATGTTTGTACACTGACACTTAGATTGCACTTGTATGTGCATCTTACCAGCTTAGGTCCATCTTCATTGAGTCATGGTCCTAGCAGCAACAGTAGCTTTGGGAACTATTTAGAGGCTGGCAGAGGTCACTGTTGAATATCCTCAGTGGAAAAAAAAGTCTTGTGTGGAAGTGATCCCAAGCCTCAGCTGCAGCTGTGCTGAATATCATGTTGTTTTCCAGAGAGGCCATTCTCTGTTGAACTTCAGTTAAGTGTTTACTGTCCTGCAGTGACTGTCCTGGTATGGAGCAGCAAGGTGAGGAGCAGGACCTCCCACAGTAAGGAACACGGGTTTGAGTTTCATTTGCCTGAGTTGAGGAGTCGTGGCAGAGCCGCCAACAAAGTTGTCCTTTGCAGAAAGTGATGCAGAAAGGAGAAAAATTGCTTTCTCCAGGGAAAACCACCATTTAGTCTCATGCCAAGAAGAATCTCTGAAGACTGATCTAGTTGCAGAAGCTTTTGTCTCTGCTTCTTCAAACACAGCTGCCTGCAGGGTTTTCTTTGAAAGGGGCTTTTTGGTGTGTTTCTTTCAAAACAGGAAAGCAGGAGCTGTGTGTTTGAGCTGCAGGTGCCCTGCTTGGAGTCTGAGCAGAGCATGTTTGGAGTGTGTTTGTTGGGGCAGGGTAATTCAGAACCCCCTTAGCAGACAGGAAACATCAGAGATATTTAAGACTTCTATGTGCCAGGATGTGGACCGGACATCAAAACCACAGCGCAAACTTGACCTGCTTTCGTCAAAGAAGTGTAAGTCTCTCTGTGGAGTTTTGAAGCTGGCTTTTAAAGTGACCTTTTTTTTTTAAATGTAAATTATTGATAACGGTATAATCAGCTCAGCTTAGTTTGAGTTGTCTTGAGTTTAGCAGTGTCTGTTTAAAATACATTTAAAGCAAATAAGATAAAACTTAAGCTGATATCATTCCTCTTCTGCATCTCCCATCAGTATGCAGTTGTGCTCTTTCTCTTGCGAATCTAGCTCACACTACCCTTCTGGGAATTTCTCACCATCCTTTACATGTTAACTTCTAACATGTTTACTTCTCTATGGAGCCTCAGCCCAATGGCCAGCCATGGGTTTGGCAGTTTGAAAGCTCTGCAAGCTCTCCCGGGTGAGTTTGAACATCAGTAGCTGCCCTGAGACTGGTTTGAAATCATCCTACTCTGATCTTCTCTGTTCCTTGATGATCCTACAGTAGTTGTTCTGAGCCAGAGAAAGGTCCAGCTATGAAATGCTGATCTCCAACAGTATCAGAAATGGATGCTTGTGAATGAGTTGAGAGATCAGGGCAAGGGCTTACAGCTGTTTGCAGCTCAGCAGCTGCTTAAACCAGATGCAATATCTTTCTCTTGGTGGGAATATATTTTCCTGATCTTGTCCAGCTGCTCTTTGAATCCTGGAAATCATTTGGCATCCTGACCCTCCTGTGGCAACCACCTTCATGGTTTAACAAAGTGTGATGTGAAGCTTCTCCTCTGGTCTGCTTTGAAACTGCCACTTCCTGGTCTGATGTCACTGTGCTGGGAGAGGTGGTGAACGATTTCCGTCTTTACATTGCTCAATATTATAAATGTCATACTCCTGCTCTGCTATTTCTTTTCTGAGTGCTAGGCTGCTTAGGTATTTCTTGTGCAGAGGCTCAGGAGGCTTAGCAAGATTGCAGAAAGTGGGTTGGAACACAGGGCTTGGGGGGGGTTTCTTGTCCTATGTCCCTCCTCTTCTGGAGCCCCCTCACCAGGAGGTGGCTGCTGTCTGAGCTGCAGAGAGCCTGTGTGGCAGTAACTGGCTCTGATGGAACAGCTGGAAGGAATAGGGGTAAGTTTTATCCAGACTTCACATTGATCTGTTTGTGGGGAGGGAAGGGAATGTCTCTGTTCAGCAGGATGAACAGAGTTATCTCCCAAACCATTACAGCTTGGTTTGGTTTCCCATGAAATACCAGACACATGTACGTACTTGTTCAGTCACCCCTGGAAAGGAGCAAAGTTCTCACTCTGCTTTCCCTGGCATTTTGACCTGATTTGACACAGTCAGTAAGGCCTGTGGGTCTTAATGGATGAAATAAATATCCATGAGGGTACTCGACTAGCCCTGTGTTTTCCACTTGTATAGCTCCCATTGCTGTCACAGCTGAATGCCTTCTACAGCATCTGACACAGCCCCCTTACATCTCTCATATTGTGCAGAGGAGACCCACAGGGGCCTGCAGCCCACTTCGAAGAGAGTGGCTGGAAATGCTGGAGGTGTGGCAGAAGTTGCCTTTTTCACAAAATAGTTTTTCCAGGGATGGAGAATATGATTGTGGCATAAAAAAGTCTTCTACCTCACTTCTTCAGGTGCTTCAAGTCTCCCAAGGCCCAGCCTGGTAACTGGAGAGTACCTTTGAAAGCTCCACATGATGGAGATACTCCTCACCTCAGAGAAACATGATGACAGGTATCAACTTCAGCAGAGATGTTGGTATGCAGTTGAGCTCCTTCAGCACTACTGAAGTAATAGATTTTCTCAGCAGATAAATGCTAGAATTTGTGCAGGATTCTGAAGGCAGTGACAGAACTTCAAAGTGATTGACAAAACCCCTGCTATAACCAGGTTATATGTGCAACAGAGAAATAAAGAGTTCATAAACCTTATTGCTCTTTCTAGTGAAGTTGGCTTCCTGGCCTCTCATCCATTGAACCAGACTGCATGAAGAGGGACAGATAGCTCAATGCTTCTCCTGTTGCATATTGTGCATAGAGACACTGGCCTGTCTCTATGGGTGTAAATCTGGAAGAATTTGCTCTGTCAGATGGTGTCATTGCTGCATGCATTTTGCTATGGTGCTGTTTCTCTGAACATGCCTGTGCTGCAGCATAAATAGCTTTTAACTTACTTGAATCTTGGTAGCAGTTGGACATCTTGCATTGGTTTGATGCTAGTACTTATGCCGTTGCCTTAGCAGGACTCTTGCATGATAGTTTGAATGTTATGGTGCATTTCTAAGTGCCTCTACCCTGTGGCAGACAATAGGACTGCAACATAGGTTCACTGGCTGTCAGGATAAGCTTGTAGTAAGTAAGACTGCGTACTGCTTAGTAATGTTTGGTCTGGCTGAGGACTTTCTGAGCCTCATGCTCTGCCAGGAAGGAGGGGAAGCAGGGAGGAAGCAGAGACAGGACACTTGACCCAAACTGCCCAAAGAGGTATTGCATACCACAGCACTTCATGCTCAGGATGTAAAACGGAGGGCAGAGACCAGAAAGAGTGGGCTGCACTCCTGGGTTGCGCTTGGTATCGGGTGGTGAGCGGTTGTATTCTCTTCCCTTGTTATTTCCCTGGTCATTATTATTATTGGTGGCAGCAGTAGTGGTTTGTGTTATGACTCAGTTACTGAACTGTTCTTATCTCAACCTGTAGGAGTTGCATTCTTTCGATTCTCCTCCCCATCTCCCCCGGAGTTGGGGGGGGAAGAAAGAGGGGGGAGTGAGTGAGCAAACTGCTTGACAGACTTAAATCATGACACAAGGAAAAGCTTTCTACTTCTGCTTCTCAGCTACCTAATGTTAAGAGGACTTGGCGAGATAGAGTTGGCATGGCGGAGGACACAACTTTCTGTTGGGAGATGCAACTGTGCTGTAGGGAGCTGCTGGGCAGGAGGCTTGACAGACTGATTGCTGCATGTAGAACTCACCTGGTGCTCTGCAAAGGTGCCACTGCAGGGTTTGGGTGCAACACTAGCTCAGATGTCTGTCTGCTTGGTCCCAGGAGAAGCATATACAGCTTCCTCCAGCCTCCCTCTTTCCCTCCTCTCCATCCTTGGTTTAACACAAAACTCCTAATCAATTTGGTCTCTGAAGTCATGTCTTTGTTGCACTGAACTGTTTCCAGAGGTGGTCTGAGAGTACAGTGGCAGGCGGGAAGTGAGACAAGTTTCTTATTGATAATAGCTATCTGTAACTCCACAAATATCCCAATCTCTGGGGATGTGCCTGAGCTGATGGTTTTTGTTGGTTCAGTTCCTGTGCAATGCTTGAAAATTGACAGGAGAGTAATGCAGAAGTCTTTCTCCTATAGGAAAGTAGAGCATGACTCGGTAATTTCTTATATTTCCTTCAAGGAAAATGGGGTGAAGATCTGATTTATACAAAAAGAAATGAAGAAGAAAAAAAAATCCCAGTGCAATACAAACAAAGCAATTCCTCACGTTCTGAGACGGTTGCAGAGACTAGCTGGGCAGGGAACAGAAGCAATAGGGTGCTGAACTTTTGTAGAGCTGAATGTCTGTCAGGTAACTGTAATTTTTGTTCTTAGGTTTAATGGGTCAAGCATCCAGAGATGCCACCTTGCAGTAGTCGAAGGGTTTGTTCACACTCTGGAAGGCAAGGATTTGCAGCTCAAGGCAGTACACCAGAAATGACAGTGTGAGCCAACACCTGGAATCTTGCAGTAGTAAAGGCAGGGTTCCCATGCAGTCCATATGAGAAGGAATTGTAAGGGGCAGAGTGGGATGGCAGGAAATTTATAGAGATGATGTGATACTGTTGAGGGGGAGAAGGTGGTTGAGTTCTGAATGTTTTGATTTTCTTTAGGAACAGATGTATTTTCTATCTTTGGCTACCAGACAGGACCCTGAGTTAAACTGCTGCCCAGTGCTGTGTGAGAGTTATTTTCTAATCAAGTTCCTAATGCAGCCCATCAGAGCCTGATAAACACACTTGCTCTTCAGTCTCCATTCATATATGAGCTATTACCTTCTCCTGCAAAGTCAACAGCTAGAGGAATGCTTTGTGCTGGAGGGGACACTTGTGTACATAATGAAAGTAGGGATAAAATGAGTGCTTGGAGTTAATCATGACAACATAAAGAGCACATTTAGTTCCTAATTTGTAGAGGTAAGCTCTTAAAAATAAATAAATTAATGAATATCCAAAATTGGTGCAATATCCCCTTAAGTTTTATACAGACCTCGAAATTTTTTGCACTGTTCTTTTTGGCCAGATCTTCTGTTATCCATTATTCTTGATGTTTGAGGGGCCATTTGAAGTCCATAGTATCATTAGTGAATCTGGTCTGGAAGAAATCCAGACTAAATTATGTCTGGGCTATTATGAAGATGGTGAAAGAAATTAGGCATGTCAGATGGCTTCATGCTAGCAATGTTTCTGAAACTATCTGGGTGCATTTGCAAGCTTTTGCTGTCTGTGACTAGCTCTGTGGGAAAAAAAAAAAGGCATTTCTGTGTATGTTTGTGGATGCTGTTCAATAGCACATTAATTTTAGACAAGTATCTGCTCTTATTCCAATTTGTGAATGTTTCTTTTCTGTTTTCCTCTCCGTATTTTTTTTCCTTGAATCTATAATTCTAAGGATTGCTTGCAACACGTGTTCAAGTGCCTTCCCTGCTCTGTTGCAGTGGAAGCAGACTCATTAATGCAATCATTAATAAACTCCAGCAGGACGCTACCCAGGGAGAAGATCTTTGTGCTCTGAGTTAACATGTCTGTGGCTACCTCTGCCAAGTGAACATCCATTATTTTCTCACCTCACCCACAGAAATGGCTCCCCTGATAGAGGCACTTTGCTATACCACAATGCCCCAAGACTGAAGAATATCATTATATCTGACTGCCAGAAGTGCTTTGCCAGCATATGGTATTGAAGCTGAGATGTTTTATTACCTCTTGTTTTTTGCTTTCTTCAGAGAAAGCAGTGTGGCTTATACTGTCAGTTCAGTTAACTTTCTCATCTGCGCTCTTTCGATTGTGCATTGCTTTGAGAAGGGGAACAGAGGGAAAAACTCTTATTTAGTCCTAGTGCTTTGGTTCCATGAAAGTGAAATGTACAGCCCTGTTAGTCTGCTGGAAAACTGATTAAAGAAGACAAGCCTTTGAACTTGGTTTCAAACAAGAGGTGGTTGTAATAACTTTAATCTTCTGGTTTCTATTTCCCTGTTTGAAGGAGGGAGGAACCACATTTACCTCTTTGTCACAGTGAAAATGAGGGATGTAGGTGGCCTGCATCCAAGCAGCAGCAGTGGCAGATCCTCTTTGTACCTCTCAAAATTGCATATGGTCATTTTGTGTTGCTTACCAAAACCTTAAAACTAGACCACACTGCATTGTGGACTTCTGGTCCGGTTAAGGGTGGGCAACAGGAATGACCCTGCAACTGTGTCACAGGATCATGGTTTATGAACTCCATCTTCCAACTAAAGTGAATACCAATTCCCTGTTATTTCCCAACTCATCCTTTCTCCTGCTGATGTAAGAACACCTAAATGGCCATATAGAGACAGTCTGCAGGTCCATTCATGCAGGGTATTGTCTGTGATCAGCAATAAACAATGAAAAAAAGAAAAAATGTATATGGCATGTATCACACATAGTGAGCCTTCTTCTATTCTGCAGAAGCAAACGTCAAATCCTTGTGGCCATACGTGTGTGCTTTTACAGGCATATGCAAACACACAAAATTCCGATTTTGACAACATCCTCTTTTAAAGAAAAGAAAAAAATGTTGAAATACATCTTTAATCATTAGGTAACTACTTGTGAGTTCATCTTCATGATTGTAAAAGATTACTTTAAAAAAGAGTTTTTCCTTACAACCCCCCAGCCTATGAGAGACTTCTGAAGCCCCCCCTGGCTTGAGAGACTTAAGTTCAATCCTGTTCTTTGGCTGAATGGGTTCAAACCTGCTTTAATTGTTTTACAGAAGACTTCCCTACCAATGAGGTTGTAGGCAGAGTTTTTGTGTCTGTGAATGAAGGTGAGAACTCCTACTTCAGCAGTTGTACTTCATGTATAATACTTAAGTATTCAGCAATGGAGAGAGCACGTCTCTAACCTGTGTAGGGCAGTCCTGTAAATTCTGAGCAGCTCAGATATCAGATTTGGTGAGCAAGAGCCTTGGGGAATTTGTGGTTTGAAGTGGTTTTGAGAAAGGTGGATTCAAATACTATTAGCTAAAAGAGGGAACTGAATCTCCCAGTCCTTTGCCTGCAGTCTAGGACATGAAAGAAAACAATGTTGTTATCTTATTGTCTGATGCGTGCAGCCTTTAATGCCTACCTAAACCATATGGCTCGAATCACTTGTAACCTGATAGACTGTGTCCACTGTTGTTTAGGTCTTGCCTTTCATGAATGGTTTTGAATTCAGGGGTGTGCTCAATGAATTTTGTATTTGTACTTGCTGAGATTTTGAGAATTATTTAATTCTATGCAATTGTTAAGGCTCAGTTGCATTGATCAAGGCATTTTTCACTGATTGCATAATGAGGTTTGACATTCTACTTTTCCTTGTTCTGCACTGAATATTTTTCCTCCTCAAAATGAATTTAGATTAACAATAGATATGGGTATGGAATGATAAATATATCTTATTTCTTGGATACTCTGCAGAGATGCCTTCCTACAAGATTTTATGTGCAAGCAATATAGGCAGGAAGGCATAGTCAGAAAACAGCATCAGTGGTGGTAGCTATGTGGAGCTACTCTGTTTTATACCAGTTTAGATTGGGGGGCTCTAGTTAAACTCTCTTGACATTACCGGTGTAAGAAATTTATTTAGAACAATTATGCCATATTTTACTCGCCATAGATCTGGGTCAAACTTCTTCCATTGATGAAAACAACCATGAGTTCTCAGCTCAGCGGATATGCCTTCAAAGTTGGAAATGAAATAATCTAGGTTTTTGTAATACATTTTCCCTACACTTAAAAACTGCCTAGCAGGTTGTTTATGGAAAATCAGTTCCAGCTATAAAAGCAGAATGGAATAAACTATCTTGTGTGTTTGGCTACAGGCATCAGGAAATCCAGTTAGAGAACTGGATTTTCTAGTTACTTATTCAACGTTTGCCTCCACTATATTTAGCCACACTTTGCAAAATAATAGCTCCATGTACTCTCTCTGCCAACAATATTAATATTTCAACATTACATAGCTAAACCAGACTTCTGTATTTGTTTCGATGTTATTTCTCTGTGTGCAGGTAAATATTGTCCTTAGCTTTGCTGTGCTCTGGAGTGATTGTATTTTGGCTTGGTTCAGATTCCGTTTTGGTGGAGTTGATCAGTGGAAGGCATTTATGGTTTTGCTTTTCAATCACAGGCACATCACAAACACACTTTGGGTTACAAGCAAGTTACTGATTTGTCAAACAGCAACATGATTCTCCTAAACTCAGATTGAAGAAAGTGTAACTGGAATAGGCATTATTGAAGTCTGCATGTAAATTTGTACCCATGATGATGAAAAAATACACTAAGCTTTCTTTTCTTGCCTGTAATTCAACTGGGCATTTTGCTGTGCAATAATGACTTTTGGTAGCATGAAACCTTCCTAGGAGGTCCCAAAGCTCTTTTAAAACAGTTAAATGTACATGCTAAATCCCACATATGTGTGTAAAGCAGGGCTGTGAAAGTGCAGATCCTAGGGCATGGTCTGCAAGATAATGGCACTTCCCTTGCCTCTTGTGAAACATCAGTTCTTCCACTCTATTCGCTTTATCCTTACTTGAGCCAACCACTGAGCTTCTGTGTCTACATTCTCTTAACTTAGTGGTGTCCTCTTTCCCTCCTAATTAAAACAGCTGAGGTTTTTGAAGCCTTTTTTATACCAGATTTGTGTGTGTCATTCAGATGTGTCAAGCCCAGCCCCTGCAATGCAGGCTCCTTAAAGTGGAAGGCCAAAGTGGTGCAGCAGCCCTGAATGCGGCAGAGTT
The DNA here is from genome assembly GCA_025447955.1 of Psilopsiagon aurifrons. Taxonomy (NCBI): domain Eukaryota; kingdom Metazoa; phylum Chordata; class Aves; order Psittaciformes; family Psittacidae; genus Psilopsiagon; species Psilopsiagon aurifrons. The sequence goes on along the minus strand of JAOEHY010027853.1, from coordinate 1,628 downwards.
CAGGAAGTTAAGGAGTCCTTCCTTATCCAAACATGGGAGTAAGATGAAATTGTTCATAGTACATTCAAATGAAACTCTGCCTATCAGTTAGTAGTGGTGCCATGCAAGGTAGAGCTTACAGAGCAGCCAGAGGCAGTAACAAATTCAGTAGGTAGTTTATTTCACTGGTACATCAGGAGATGGATGCTGGGGATTTGCATTTATTGACTCCTTCCACATGGGTCTGATTATTTACCTTTCTTATTTTTATTTCTTTTGGTCATTTCCTTTCCCACAAGAAGTTACCAGTGAGGAGTTCTGTGCATTAAAAGGTTGGTTTTGTTTCCGTGAACATCCTGCCCATGTTCAGTGCACACTGGTGAAGGCCAGGACATAGGTTTGACATAATGAGGATGGATAGAAATAGCTGCAGCCTCTCATTTAGAGGGAGTTGGCTACTAGCATTGTACTTAGGACTTGTGCATGAAGCAAGATGCAGGGAAACAAAGCAATGCCTTGTGGAGGTAAAAACATGTTCATTATTGGAATAGACCAGACATAGAAACAGGCATATCTGATAAAGTTGAATAAGCCACACTGTCAAATAGAAAGATTCTGTCTGGACTGCCTGGGATCAGGTGATGGGAAACTTATTCATATTTCAAGTTTCCATTTTAGATACTTCCCAGGACTGGGAATTTATTGCTGTTATGTGACTCTTAGATTCCAAAATAATTTGAAACTGCCCTTGCGGTCAAAATGTTCTCAGATTTTGATTCTGTTTTGTTTTTTTTTTTTTTCCCCCTGGGATAAAAATGTTTAACTTTTGAAGGAGCAATGCCAAGCTTGTACCTTTTCTGAGTTGGTATATTTTTAGCTAAATCACAGCGGCTATACTATCCTTTTATTTTCTCCTCATGCCAAATACAGGATTTTTCCGCCAAAAAGAGTTTTGAATAAAAGCCGTTTCCCTTTATCAGTAAGGAATTAAGCCCCTGTAGAGATCCTTTGATTTCTTCAGTGTACTAAAGGTAGGGCACAGGGGATTTTTAATTTCATGGTTTGTTTGGTATTTCAGAGGCAGTGAACACTAGTGGTTAGATCAGCTGCTAGTGAATCAGAAATCACATGCCTGTCATGCCAAGTATTCTTTTGCCTTATTAACCCCTTTTGGTAAGATTTTATTTATACCCTATTTGAAAGCGGGTATAAATCCTCACCAGTAACAAAATATGCTAGAACTTGGCAAAAGATTATATGTAATTTAAAGTATGAAAATGAAAGGGGATGGATAGGATTTCTTCATGGAATGATGCTAATAAACCATCACTCCAACTCCATCTTGTTCAAATCCACCCCAAGGAATGGAGTGCTCTTTCTGAAGTTGATTGGGGACTCTCAGACTAGTTAAATACCTCCTCCTCATGAGGAAAAGCATCCTGTGCAAAGTGGGACACGTGGATAAAGTGGTGTTCTGGGACTATTTGTTATACTGGCATTTGCCAGGTTGCACTTGCTTGCACATTGCTAGAAGAGGTCAATTCTGGGCTGGGATTTTCTTTTGTTCTAAAAATCATCTAACATGATCCTGGTAGTTTAGTTGTTGGTTGTTTTGTGTGTTGTTTATAAAATGAAAAGTTTTTCTTCAC
>JAOEHY010027852.1:0-32262 GCA_025447955.1 Psilopsiagon aurifrons | reverse complement strand
CACCCTCACAGGGAAGAGCTTCTGCCCAAGAGCTCATCTCAGTCTCCCCTCTGGCAGTTAAAGCCATTCCCCCTTGTTCTTCACTACATGTCCTTGTAGAAAGTAGAGGGGTTGAACCCCTTCCCTTGACCTGCTGATGATGTTGCTACTGATGCAGTCCAGGACTGGTTTTTGGGCTGCCAGGTCACTTTGAACTTTTCATCACCCAACACCTCCAACTCTTTCTCTTAAGGAATCCATTTTTTTATTATCTATTCTGCTCAATTTGCGCTGTTTTTTAAAGAACTCCTGTAGCTTGTAGGGACAAATGAAGAGGAGTGATTCATGACTCACTGTGAAGATCTCAGTTTTCATAAAGCCTCATCAGTCAGTCATTTCACAGGTTTTTAAGCCCAGATGAACACATTGGCACAATTGTGGCCTATCTAGAAATGCACTGGGAGCAGACATGGGGATTCACAACCAGGTTTTGCTCAGGTTGGAAGCAGACAGAGATGGTCAGACATCTACAGGTTGTGCAAATCCTTTATTTGTCTTTGACTCCAAACCAAAGGAGCTTCCCTTCCCCCTTACTTCTTCACTGGCCCTCTTTTCCCATCAGTATAGCTCATTGGCTTATAGGACAAATTTAATCAGGTATTGGAATTTTACTAGGTCATTCACAGGGTCATTTGAAGGAAAACACTGTTCAACAACAGAACAGGTTTGACTGTTACTATCTAAAAGGCAAAGCCAAGCTGGAAACACCAGAGGAAAAAAAGCACAAAAGGTGTGCTCAGCTCCCCAGTGAACTCAGAGTCACATTTTGGGCTGTACAGGATCCTTGAATTTCTCCTTCAGTGATACTAGCACAGCCACACTGATGCATAAGTAGATGCTCTGCAATACATATTATCCAGACAAATGCATTTTCTGTGTAGGGATATACGTGAAAAAATATTCTTGTGGGAAATACAGACTTCTCCACCTAAAGACAACATTCTGGACTGCAGAGCCATTTGCTTGGTTGTGCTGAATGACTTATCCCTGGAATAAATCTCTAAATAACAAAATTCCAGTTCTTTTCCAATTGTCCACTGGAGGGGGGAAAAACCAAAACCCAACCCAACCAACCAAAAAAGCCAAGTGAAACTACAACATGAAAAACCCCAAACATGTGAAAAGAACTGAAAAGAAACAAGAAAAGACAGCAACTCCTGCTCTACCTACTCCTACCTAACCACCATCTGGAGGCTGGAGGACACTTTTCCACGCATTTTTGCAGACTCCCAGTATACAGTGAGGTCACAGAAGTGGCTTTTGTGAAGCTATCATGAGCACCAGCAGCCCTGGGGGATCTGGGCCCCTGAGTTAAGTGTAAGGTTTCTTCGGGAGGGAATGACAACCTGTGAAAGAAGTGACGACATGCCACAGATTGCAGCCGTGCTCCCCTTCCCACACAGGGATGGGCAGAGCTCAGTGGAGATGCAGGAGCAGGGGAGGTGCAGGCAGGAGAAAGCCTGCAGCTTCCCACAGCTTCTGAATTACAAGATAGAGAAACACATCTTCTCTTTCCTTTTTCTTCCCTTTTTCTTCTTTCTCTAAAATAAACCCCCAAACCTTGCGATACTTAAGCAATAACTCATGTACTAAATCGCTTCCTTTTCCTATTCACCTTGCTTGTAAAGTGTTAAATTGCATCTGAGGAATGTTCTTTTATTATCCTTTGAACTAGTTTGTACAGAGGTGTGCATGTCCTCTTTTTCTGGAGGAAAACACAGACAGAAAGAGCATTGAGAAAAATGTCAGCGTGCTGAACACAAACTGCCCCGTCTGGGGAAAACTGCAAAATAGTCATTAAAAAGAAAAGAACAAGGAGGCTAGAGCTTGTTGCAGAATCCGGTTACAAGAAGTGCATCTGCTCTGTTGAGACCAGTTGTTTTCTCAAGACTTTTCTGTTATTGCAATAAAAGAGCTTTTAGAGGTAGGTGCACATTTTAATTATTAGATAAATAAATGGAAGGCAACCACCCTGCACTGCGTGATTGAAAGGCTGATGCAATTTGAGGGGGAGGCAGTAATTATGTTGTATTATTTCAGAGAAGGTGTAATATGAAAAATGGAGGCTGAATCTGACAATGGCTGGTTTTGCAGTCACTTTGCCCTTATTCTTTAGTAAGGAATGAGGTTCAGCAGGAGCAGTGATGGGAAGGGGAGCAGAATGATATGCCAATGTACAAAGTCCATTAGGCAAATACTAGTACCGCAATTTAGCTTCCTGTTTAGGGAAGCTGGTGAAGCAGCTACACACATCAGTTCTTTTCAGTCAACAACTATAAAAGTTGTGGGTGTCCGACCAAGCAGAGTTTGTATTTTATCAGCTCAGTGGTACTTCAGTCCATTCTTGTGAGTGTAAGTAAAGCTTATTCCTTTAGTCACTGCAAACACACTGAGAAGTTTTCAAGAGAGACAACAGCACTCGTCAGTAGGACTATCATCACCAAAACAACCTTTGTAACAGATAAATATTCTGACAATGTCACTTCATAAGACAAAAGGGGCCTAGATCTCCCTCCCGCCTGGGCTCTCAGAACACTGGAAGGGTTATTCCTATATAAATTATCGCAGCTTCACTTAAGTCAAAGGAAGTAGGTCACTCTCCAGCAGTTAAAGATCTGCCCTCCAATGTTTAGCACTTGGGAAGTGTAAGTAAAAACATTTAACATCAAGCTTGCTGCAGCTCCATTTCCTCAAGTACAGTAGACAGCAATACAATAGGATTAGAGGTAATTTCACTCTAAACTGCAGCTGTGATTTGCACAAGCAAAGCTCCCATAAGTGGGAATAAGAGCAGCTGTCTTCTAATCTGCTCTGCACCATCCAGTGGCAGGAAATGGGCTGAGGGTGCTGTCACATCTTGGTCTGTTGCATTGGATCTTCTGCAACCGGTACAGTTATGGCATGAAAGAATGATGAAAGATTCTACCTGTCAGGAGCTTGTGTTGGTATAGATCTATCAGTGCTAATGGGAGTTCTTATAGGAAGTCCTTGGAAACAAAAGCTATTGAAGCCTTCAGGCAAAACCTGCAATTCTCCTATTTCTCAAATACATTGTGTTTGATCCCAACCTTGGCGGCTCCACCTCATTATATCTGCTAGCCAGTGACAACACCACAACTTGAAAATCAAATGCAGTGCATCCTAATCCTATCAAAACAGCTTTTTCTTCACCTTTAGCTCCTTGAACAAAACTGACTGAAAGAATAAACTAAGAAGCAAGAAGGAGTTGATGGTCTCCCTTATCCTATGTCACTCTCTTTTCTCCAAAATGCATTTCTCTAAACAAAGATGATTAGCCCATCAACAATGAGAATGCATGTAAGTCATACTGGCTTTACAAATGCTACACTCCAGCTCTACAACCACTTATTGCTCATCTTAAGGCCAAAAAGGTGAGGGTTAGACATGAAATAACAGTGTGGGCTATAAAATGATCCTGAAAGATGGCATGGCTAGTTGTTCTTTTTACAATTGAGCTGTTGTGATAAAACCAAGCAGGAAGCTCACAAGATTTGCTCACTGAGAGCTGAGATTGTGATTTTCTCCATGGATGCTTTTCTCCACAGATGCACTTATCCCCAGGCTCTGTCAAAGGCCAAGTCTGCCCACACCTTGCATTTGTGTTCTCTTTGTGTCTTATCCTCTTAGTATCTTCTTTCTGTGACTCTTTGGGTCCTAGCAGCCCTTTATTCGAGCTGAAGAGAGGCTTATTCAGTGACATTCTCATGCAACTGTCCTGAACAAATGGTTCTCAGTTTGTTTTTCTTTATGCACCATTTTGTTTGCAGTGATGCTTGTGCTCTTAATTGTGGATGCTTTAACGAGTGTATGCCATCAGTGGTGCTGCTCTCAGGTAGTTATTCAGGACAAGGTTGTTACCTATATAGCCTCTAGGCTCCTATCTGGAACCATTTACTCAGTAAGTAAGATTGTAATTCTGATGTTCACTGAACACCAGGTTTTAGACTAGTGCACCCATGACACATCAAACCTTACAGTTCAAGGGTTCCTGCTCAGAGGGCTTGGTATACTTGGTAAATCCCATGAGAGCTTTTGATGTAGGATTATGAAATACATGTATCAGCTCTAGCCTTTCTTTCTGAATGACTAATGCATGGCTGATGCCAGATGGTTAAGGCCCCAGCTACCTGGAAGTGAGGCAGAAGGAGCAAGGGGAGGATAGCAAGCACTCTCAGACAGACAAACACACACTGTTGATGCTGGCACAAACTTCAAAAGGGCTCCAGCCTCCTCTGAGTATTTCAAACATCAGGATGGTCAGCTCCTCACCAGGAGATATATGGACAAGGATGGCGGGTGCAGGGAATCTGGCACAAACCCAAGAGACATCCTACGAATGCTAATCTTAGCTAACCTCACATGGCAGATTAACACTCGGCAGCACTCTTCCTAATGTGAGATGATGGTCCCAGAAGCTCCTAACTAATTTTCTGATGTTTCTTCACTCTTGTACCCTGCAGGTACATCTTGAGAGAGGATGAAAGATGCTTCACTCAGTTTAATATAACTCTGAGATAAGGCAAACCAAAAAGAGGAAGAAAGGCAAGCTCTCTTGTTAGAGCTAGACTGGCTTGAAGCATGGAACTTTCATGAGCTTTTTTCTTGCCAGAGTTGAGTTTAATTTCCATAAGGAAGTTGTAAAGAAATTTTTTTTGAAAGATGTAGAGGATAAAGGATTTCTAAAGTAACGTGTTTTCTGCTTCAGCTGGTGGATGCCTCCCCACCAACCTCTTCTATACTCCTCTTTGTGCCCAGCTCTCCCACTTTACTACGAGCTCCTGTGCCAAGGCAACATCTCCTGTATACCTCAGCATAGATAAACATGAGTTTAACAAGATAGAGTACACAATCAGGTGCATTTACTACTATTATTTTTCTTGCTGGCCAAAGGAGGGATATGCATCTCTCACCTGCAAGGGAGAGAGATCACCATTAGGTCAGGGAGATACAAATAAACACCATGACCTGCACAGCTGCAACACTTGATCATTTTAGTAAGTGTCAGTCTTGCCTAAAAGTGCTTTCTGGCCTACATCTTACATCCCTGGGAGAGGTGAGCTGATGCCAACAGAGCCAGCTCCAGAGAGCCACTGCAGACAAGACTCTCCCTTTTTTCCTTCCATGTAGGTAAACCCCAGCGGTAGATACAACACTGACAGAAATGAACCGTGCCCTAAACACGACTTGACTGAAGATTAAGTTTGCTCTTCCCTGACTCACTTTTCTTGTCCTTAAATGCCTTTCTCTCTCCTCTCCCACATGAAGAGCATTTCCAGGAGAACCGAGCTCCTGAGCTGTTTCCTTCTAGTCAGCTTCCAGGGCGGCTTGAAATTTCCACACATAGCTTTGAGGAGCAAAAGGAAAGGTCACCAGGAGCAGGTTTCCTTGTCTTTTTTACAAATAACTTCTTGCTTTTTAGTTTGCAAAGACCTTATCAGAGCATTTGGGGACTGAAAAAATGGAAAGGCAGAGAAAGCATCAGAGTCTTCATCAAATTAGCCCTGAAATGTCAGAACTGTACTATAAGCACAAAGAAATCATTTCTCTTTTCTTGGGTGTGCAGATTTAAGAGACTGAATAAACATTTCAGCTTTTAATAAAACATCTCTTTTCTAGTCTCATGGTAGCACAGAGAATTTGGAATCATAGCAAATGTCAAAGCAGTCAACTTCAAGGTTAGATCAGGTCACTCAGTGCCTTGCCTGACTGTGTTTTGGAAACCTCCAAGAATGTGCATCCCACAACCCACATGGGCAATTTATTCTGGTGCATCACAACTCCAGGAGCTGAACAGCTTAACCCAAGACAATATAAAGGGTTCAGAAACCTAGAGGAAACTAAACAGCAATTGCAGCGTAAACTGCTGTACAAAAGCCTCATGAATACAGGAGCCTTAATCAAAATACGGGTGTAAATAGAGAGATGTCAAACCATTCCGAACTGGTTCAGTATTGCCCTATTTTTACTCTGCCATTAATAGCTCCAAAAAGAAAAATATCTGGTTACCTCATCAATTTATGTGCTTTAACAGCTGGCTCTTTCACAACATTTCATTTTCTTTTCAGCCTGTCTCATCTTCACAGGTTTCAGCGGCCACATTGTCAGGAATGCCTTTGGAATACTCAAATGTACCCTCACTTTTGAAGAATCAGAGAATGTAAGAAGGGTCCAGCTTTATTCTGAGAGGTCCTTATCTATCTACCCATCATCACAGGGCTTCTGCAGAGGGTCCATTCCAAACATCAAGGCATCTGCTGGAAGGGTTTACTGGCCTGAGACACCCTCAGTAGATCTCATCTTGCTGGCAGCCTTTCCGTGTGGCGGTACCATGCTCCACAGTCTTATTATGCTCTTATTAATGGCTTTGTTCTTTCACTTCTCAAGATGACAGTTCATTTTCCCTCCTACAGGTTCCTGCCACTGTGCAAGAGAATATTTACAGCCATCTATACCCTGTCCTCATGCATACTGCCAGACAACTGGGTCATGGGATATGTGCTCTCACCGAAGGGAGAGGTGTAGAAATGTAATTTGGATTGAGGATGAGGTTGTCAGGGTGCACAGTCTCCTTGTGATTCCTGTAATTTACTCCCAACCTCTCCAGCTTATCAAAAATAGAGATCCTGCATTACAAGAGTTCAAAAGCTGTATCTAAAAAAAGCACACTGCAAGGGTCTGGCTGCTTTTACTCAACAGCCATCTCTGAGATGGTGCAGCTGTAACCAGGTATCAGCGAAAGAGCTGCAAGAGCAGTTTTTGGAGCCACACACGTTGCTTAAGTCCTTGTCTTTGGTCCCTGCCTGGGCTAACTGCAGCTCAGCCTGTGTTTGGCCTCATATCTTGCTGATCCTGATTTGGCTTCATGGCTGGACCAAGGATCTGTCACTGTGAATCTATATGGAAATGACTGGCTGCCCCTAGTGACTGCTACTGGACCCATGCCTCTGGGTCAGGTTGTGAGGGACTGCAGCAGCATGCCACCCATGCCTGCCCTCTTGTCCACTCCTGGTTTGTATTCCCCTGGGGAGCTGCTTTTCCCTGGCAATTAACAACTGACTGTGTCTGTCGGAATGAACAACGCAGAGAAGGGAGGAAACAGGGAGAGGATCTCCCTTCCTCTTGTTATAAACAAGAGGAAGTTGATCCTGGGTTGCCAGAACCTGTTGCTAACATTTTACTTCCTGTGCTTTTCTCTTAGGCTTCTCTATTCAAACCAAAAATTCCAACCATCTTGCTGGAAAGGAGCCAGTTGCTGCCTGTGGATTCACACTTCAGTCTGCCTGTCACTCTGTTGTTGTCCTTCTAACTTGGTAATTGGGATGTGCTGGTTCTAATGCAAGGCAGTGTTGGAAAACGCCTGTTCTGCTTGCAGCAGTGACAGGTGCTGGCATACAACATACTTCTCAGTTGTCAAGACACCTCAGCCCATATCCCAACCTCTCTGTTTCTGCAGATAGGAAGAATGAACTGATGCTTTCTGCAAATAGAACATTAATTTTGCTGACAGGGTAACAATAAAGCTACTAAATCTGTCCCGGGATTCTTAACGTTACATACACTATTTAAATTACATGTCATCTTTACAAATTGTAAACTAGACGAATGACTAGTCAAGTGTTCACGCATGTGTCTTGCAATTGAGACTTTATAGCCACAAAGTGGCACTACCGAAGAAAAATGTGCTGGACACTGATAGCCCTCAAAATACAGCAGTGAGGCAATAGGATAAGTCACTCATGCTGAATAGGAACTGTCTCTTCTGAAGTGCATTAGTGCCAAGATCAAAGTGCAATCTCCTGAGCCACAATTATGCCTACAACAAAAGATGAACATTGGGAAATATGCTTATGGATCCTACTTTTTTTCACCTTGGTATTTCTTTTGGTGCACTTGGAGGGCATTACATGACAGTTTTATGGGGGCAATACAAAGTCCTTTTCAATCGAGTGGATTTTCTGTCCATTTAGCAGCTGAGCCAAGTATTCCAGGAGGAGGCTTGCTTGAAAGAAAGAAGTCTCTTTCAAGCCTCCCATCTTAAGCCATATGAAAGCAGTAAATGTAGTGAAAAGAGTGACCTGCTCCAGCAAGCATCTCTTCGGTAACAAGGTCCTGAGTTCAAAGAGTTTGGGCAGGGCACAACCATGACCAGTGGCTGGCAGGTCCCTCTCTCATCCTGCACAAGAACTGATTTCAAGATTCTTATGTGGATAACACATGTTGCTCAGTTTAAAACACTTGGAGCTGTCATAGGGACTGGAGGGAATCACTTCCAGGACTAGGAGTTACTTGCAAATGATCTCTTCACCCTTCCTCTCCCTATCCTTGCTGGCTCCTTGCCTTTAGGTCAGACTCATGATGTGAAGTCCCCTCCAGTTTTCTGCCTTGTTATGTCATTCTTCTATGTGTGACCATGCAAAAGTCACTGTCCTTTCCTGCATCTTCAGGTCCCCTTTCCAATTATACACAGCATATAGAATATTCACTCACTGGGCAAGGGCTGACTCAAACATACAGCACCACAGGAATTTGGTCTTATGAAGGGTAGCCCTTGGCTGCACATAGGCAAATCATTCCTATGGGAATCACTTGATGGTCCCCCTTTTTGCTAGATTAAGAGGTCCTGACACATTCTGTGTGCTGCCCCTTCTGAAGGAAAGGAAGCCATGAGAGTGAGTAATACTGTGAATTGACATGGACTACACCTAAGACCTTGCTGTTTTGCTGTCTGTTTAAACTTTGTCTCCATATTAAGCTGCACAGCACCACATTCACCAGACTTCCCAGAACATTTCAAAGGCTTCTTGCTTCCAGGCTCATGGTATGGCAACATTCTTATTTCCAGCCAAGATTTTGGAGTTCAGAACAAGGTGAAATGACACAACCTGTATTAAAGTAACACCACAGCACCAAGCTCTACTTTTATCAGTCTCAAAGACAACCGCTTGTTCACTTCCAGGAGAGAGTTTTGCTTAAATTGCTGGGGTTAATCATGAGCCCTCTTCAGTCGCAGATTGCAGGTCCTTGCTAGGTCTGGCAGCTCACACAGTAAAGCAGCAGTGATTGCTCATGATCACACAGCTGCTGTGCTCACGTTGCCTGTAAAAGTACATTGCACTGGCTGGGACATGAGCCTACTCCTCTACATGCATGTGTCACCTCAAAAGCAGTCTGCAGTGTGGTGGCAATGGGTGGCACACAGAGCTGAGGCTTGGCAGTGCAGCATATTAGGGATGGGCTCAGTCCAAGGGGAACACTTCCCTGCAGGTAAACCTCAAGGAAGCTAAACCACTTCAGTAACAAAACAACACGCTAAAAAGCAGCAAGATTTATCTTGCTGCTGTTCCACTGAAACAATGCATGTTCTGCACAGAAGAGCTACAAGTATCCAACTGGGTTGGACAAAAGATCTTGCTTTTTCTTTTATCTTCCTTCTTTTTCCCTGTTACATGCAGCTGTTTCACTATAACAAACTCTGCACAGCTTGTGCCTTTCAAAGCACTCAGCTCAGCCCAGGCTCCTGCTTGCGTGGCATTTCTCAGCCCTCTCTCCTCTGCCAGCTGCTCCCTCTACACAGACTAACACATTCCCCAGCATCGCAGAATGAATTGGGCTGTTACTTACGTGATCATCATGTTACAAGCATTTGCAATGGGACTGCTGGCACCTCAGCTGTTGCTGGCTTAAAATAAGCAGCGTTGCTAGGTCTGATGGTTCTGCATCTTGCTATGACAGTAGCATATTAAAGAAAAGGTCCCGACAAGGTTTTGATTCTGCTCTCAGCAAAACACTGCAGAAGAGCTAAACTTAGACATCACTTAATCACAGCTTTATAGACCTCTTAAAGCACCATGAAAGAAATACTTCCTATAGTCAAGGTAGTGTATTTTATTATGCTCATCCGACAGCATAACCTTAGCTTAACTCTAGGTTAATGGAACTTATAGCAGCACTAAAGAACTGGAAATTGCCAATGAGCAAAAAGAATCCTAAATCTACATTTTTCAGAAGCCAGTGAAAGTTGTACAACCTCAGATTTGACCTCAGAAGCAGAGCTGGAAAGAGAAAACCAGCTGAACTGTAAGCTTCTCTGGAGAGCCCAGAATTATGCTGAGTACAGCAGGTGTTCCTGGGTATAGACTTGTCTTTCACTGTGTAATAAAGAGTTTGTACCGAAAAGTGCATTTTCAGCTTTGCAAATGTTGCCCACAGTGGCGGGCAGCAATTGCCTGCCAAGCATGGTGAAAGCTTCAAGTCCAGAGCTTAAAGTAAAAACATTCACTCCTCCTTTGCTGAAATAACACAGAAAGATTTTTCTCAAGAAATGCTTTAATGGACACTTTTTAAATGAACAAAGTTCATGGGAGCTGTAAGTTGTTGCAGCAGCACACTAGCTGTTTGGAGAAACCTCTTGTTCACGTCTAGGCCACGTAGTGACCCAAAAGCTTTTGTAGTTGTAGGCATGAAACCACACGGCTTTGTATCCTTCCTGCGCCTCTTTCACCACTGCAAAGCATGTACCTACCCAGGCACAAGAGCTTGAATGACCAAAGCTACTGAATTTCCAGAAGAAAAACACGGCACAGGAAAGCATTCCCTACCTTCACGCTAAATCCTGGCTCAATACTGAGACACTGAAGCATCCCCATGGTGTCTTTCCCAACCATTCCTGCCCACAGCCTTTTAGCTTTCCATGCCTCTATATCCCGGTTCTTCCCAAGCCCACCTCAGAGACCCAAGACTCCAGAGCTCTCAGCAGTCCCCTCCTCCAGTCCCATGTAATACTCTCCTTTGCCACTAAAGCCACCAGCCTCAGCTCAGCTTCATAGCTGCATCCTCCTCTTAGGAGCAGAATGGTCACGATCTCCTTTATGTTGGGCCATAAGGACGGTTTGTATAAGGGGACTTGAATTCTAACTGATTTGGCTTGCAACTAACATCTCCAGCCCCGTGGCTTGCTGGAAATGACTATCCCTTGGCTCTCCCCTACCATGACATTTACTGAGCACTGCAGGAATGCATGACAGACCTCTGAGTTCAGCTACGCTCATCAGTCTGTGCAGGCCGTACAAGAAGATATATTTGACTGCGCATTCCTGCAAAAGATGGGAAGGAAGGGAGGAAAGCAGGGAGAGATAAGACTTCATGCCCAGTTCCTAGGCAGTGAGGCAAACTAGTCCCACCTTTTTCTCTACCTGATGGTAAGCACCTTGGAGCAGAAAAGGAATCCAGCTCTGACCTGATGGATGCTGTGCTAAGGTCTATCATGCTGCTATGTAAGCAAAAGCCCTTTACAAATCTGCAGGAATCCTCCTTTCTCAATCATACACTATATCTTCGTTCTTCCCCTGTCAGTGCAACCCTATTCAACCAGACTAACTATGACCCTCCTTGGGTGTGTTTTCTTTGTAGTGGGTAAATATGAGGAATGCAAGTCCCAGGATACATGATGAGTTCAATAATCAGTAAGCACTGCTTGGCTGGGCAGAGGATGGGGCTGCTGCAGCCACCCGGCCTCCTGGCAGGCAGTGCTTTCCTACAGTGCCCCCAGTGAGAACACGGGCTGGACACCGTGCCACTGGAATCAAAGGGGACTGAGCTCTCCCAGCAGGCAGATCAGGGCTTGCGGATCACAAAACACTTCCATTTCTACGAAATATACAGAAAGAGGTAAAGGGAAACGTTTGCAGGAATATGATCATTCTTGTGGGTTGGCAGCATCTGTCAGCAGAACCCAAACCAAAGCCATAAAGAACAGCAGTGAATGACCTCTTTTCTCCTGTTGTTTTTAATTTTGTCTGAATTGTTTTCCAGACAGTGGGTATCAGCTTTACTTTTTCCTGTACATGAGCAGCATAAAATTTAGAAGCATGATGCTTGCCACCCAGCTGAGTTCATGTATCAGGGGGAGGAAGGTCATTGGTTATGTTCGCCTTCACATTACGGAAGGGCAACCAAAATCAACACTCTGTTCTGCTAGCGGTAAGAAACAAACTGAGTGCAGAGTTTACAACCAGTACATGAGAGAGAGTGCATTTACCATTTTATAGACTAGAAACAGAGACATAAAGAGCCTATTTAAAGCATATTTAAGCTCCAGGAAAGACTCTCCTTGACTTCCCTGGGTTTTGTATCATGCTTAGGGAAATTAAGCAAGTTGCCAAAATGTACACAGTGAGCCTGCAGAAAAGCCAGAGCCCAAAAACTAGATCTGCTGAGCTCCAGCATCCTTCCTCAAGCCAGCCCGCTGCTGGAAGTGCTGGAACGGCAACAACAATCTGCTCGAGTGTGAAATCCTAGCTGCCAACCTGGCACTGCTTTTATTTCTCTGACCTATTCCATTGCTCAGATCCAGGCTTTTCTTAGAGCAGAAAAGAATTACAGAGAAGAGTCATCATCATCACTGGACAGGCACAAACACATCCATGGCAGTGCATCAGTCACAGAGTAAAGGGAAAGAAACTCATTTTCAAGAATTGAGACATACATTTGGTTCACCAGGGTACCTAATTATGAACCAAGGATGCAGCTTTATGCAGTTCAGGTACCCATATTTCCAGGCTGTGAACTCTATGATGGTTCTGCCTTCCTGAAGGCTGGATCCCAAGGACGGCTGCTTTTCTGCTTGACAACTACAAGGATATCTGGTCTTAAATGGTCAGCAGCCATTCTGTTTGCTCTCTGGTGGCCCACACCCTCACCCTCACGCAAGAGAAGAAGTTGATAGACATTGCCCAGACAACATATTAATTTTATTACAGCAATTTAGTCCTGAGATTTTCCTCCTCTTTCATCCATAAGTGAGCTTGGCACCATTTTGTTTGTTAAGCCTCACATTCTAGCTAAAGGGCTTACCCTAAAGCAAAATAGGTACTGCTGAGGACAATGGATTATTTGGAGTCATTTCATATAATGGCAAAGTGCAGCAGTCTCAGCAGGAAAATGCAGCAGCAATTTAAGAGCAGTGGCCAGGAGTGAAGACATCTGCACCCAGTGAAAGCTGCGAAGAAAACTGTATATACATATGCACATAGAGATGTTTTATTTTGGCAAAGATATCACAGTTGGTTGCTAGAAAAGCATCACTAATGGTTTTCTGTCTTAATATCCTTTAGTTTTGCACCAGATAAAAACATCTTCTAGAGACAAGGTGAGGTGGGGAATCTAATTGAAGCAGCAAATTTGAAACTAGTATATTCTGAGGGGTTTATTTAAAGATCTTCCTGCCACAGTAATAGGCTCTGAAGATCTATTTTTATGCCTTTGTTTTCATTTGAAAGAGAACACATTATTCCAACTGCCCTATGGCTAGCAAAGATGATCATGAAAAAGAAAGTAAATGTGCATTTCCTTCCCCTTTTAGCCCAGGAATTTGCATGCTATAATAATGGATGTAAATTTAAACAGATTTTAACAAAGCTGAAAGCCCAGACATCTGCTGAATGTGGTGGTATCTCCCACACACCAATTTGCCTTGTACGGAGGATGCAAGAGATCAACAGGAGCACTTCAGAAAGGGCATGTGTTTGCCAAGAGTGTGTTGAGATTTGAAGCAAGCATATGCTTCAGAATCCCAGCCCTGCTCCTGCTTTACAGGTCTTTCATCTTGATTTTATAAAGATCCGGGCCACATTGCTGATTTCAGCCACTGCTCAAGCCAAGCTTTGGGTATGTCAGTGGTTTAATTTCAATGTGGCTGCCCAGCGGAGTCGTATTAAGATGGTTTTGCAATCACCCATTTGTATGGTGTGTATCATGTATGTGTCCAATGCTCTATTACAAGTTTTACTTTAGCATTTCATATTTTTGGCTTTGTGGCCAACAGAAATTTTTGGGGGTTGGTGGAGCTGCCCTTTATGGGAGGGAACATCTGAAATGTCTGGAGCTCCATCTTGGAGCACATGATAAGTAAGTCGAGAGCTTATGGGTCAGGCCTAAAGGGCAGACCACAAGGGTGACACTTGTGGGTGTTTGCTACAGAACACCTCATCAGGAGGTGAAAGATGAGGCCATCTACAAGCAGCTGGAAGAAGCCAGTCACAGACCCTGGTTCTCATGGGGGTTTTCAACCACCCTAACAGCTGTTGGAGGAGCAGCACAGCCAGGAACAAACAATCCAGGTGGTTCCTGGAAAGCACTGATGATAACTTTCTGAATCAGGTGATGGAGGAGCCAATGAGCGAAGGCATGCTGCTGAGCATGACACTAACAAACTAGGAATGACAAGGTGGCGATGTAAAAGTAGGCGGCAGCCTGGGCTACAGTGACCATGGGATAATGGAGTTCAGCATCATGTGAGGAGGAAGCAGAGCAAGAAGTAAGATTACAACCCTGGATTTCAGGAAAGTTAAGCTTGGCCTCTTCAGGGACCTTCTTGGAAGAATTCATGGAAATGGATCCCTAGAGGAAAGAGGGGTCCAAACCAGCTGGTGAATATTCAAAAATCACTTCCTCTAAGCCTGAGAAAGGTGCATTCCCCATGGACAAGGAATCAAACAAAGGAAGAAGGAGACCTGCATGGATGAACAAGAAACTCCTGTCAAAACTCAGACACAAGCAGGAGGTGGAAGCAGGAGCAGGAAGCTTGAATGAATATGGGGATTCTGCCAGAGTACACAGAAACACAACAAGGAAAGCCAGAATTGAATCTGGCTAAGGATGTGAAGAACAAGAAGGGCTTCTTCAAATACATCAAATAGTAAAAGGAAAATTACAGAAAATGTGGGTCCTCATACTGTGATTCTGTATGTAATGAACGGCAAATATTACTAACCAGTACAATGCTCCTACACAAAAGATCATCTTAACCTCATCAGGACACATCTGCTGTCCACGATGCCCCACAGCTGTACAGAAGAGCTAGGACTGGCTTGGCAGAGATTTGCAGAGCAGTAATGGAAATGTTTTATTTTCTTCTCCTAGAGAAAGAGAAAAACATGAATTTCCTTTAGGAAGGGAATGAGCAGCAGGTTAATCAGTCCTGAGAGAGCTGGGAAATAGAGAGCGGGTACTTGTCTGGAGCAAGTTAAAAAAAGAAAGGAGTGAAATACTAAGTGTCAAACTCAGGAGGAGACTGTCCTCTCCCAGGTAACAGCAGCTCTGTGGGAGTCTCAAACTCAGGATGTCCAAGGCTTTGAACTTAGAAGAACAGACTCAATATTTTAACAATGTCTGAATATTCAGTACTAAAGAGATTACTTTTTATACTAATGTTAAAACTTGTTTACACGATGTAAACAGACCTCAGTTGTTAAAACGGAGGTTGAGGACTTCATGCAGTTGGTTCAGACTCACACTTTCAGTGAGAGAGCCTCAGGCATTCATTTTTTTCATAAGGACAAGATGGAACTGAAGTAGCCTCAGGAGTTACCAGATTCGGCCAAACCCATTTCTGGCAAAACCAAGCAAGAGCTAGATGAGGCAGTAAGGCGTGAAACTGCAGAGCAGAATCAAGGCTGCTGCACCACAGTTACATGGTTGTTTGGTGTCAGCACATGACCCCTTTACAGTTCTCAGAAGAGAGTAACATTTGCCTTATCCTCTCCTAATTCTCCCTTGGGAAGCTGGCCACCAGTATCACCGAGAGCACAGCTGGACAAAAGTGTTTCTAGCCACCCAGACTATATAAAGTGATCTGCCTAAACCTGCCTCTGTGCACACACATTATGATTCCATAAAGTTAATGCACCTTAATTATCTCAGGACTCCTAGACCTTGAGAAATAGGCTGTTTCTTTCACATGGCTGAGCAGTCTTTACTCCACAACTGAGCAAGGGAAGCACTGCAAAAAAGTGGAATTACCAAGTCTCCCTCACATTTCCCTATGGCCCTGCTCATGTCTCAAACAGGAACTCTGCAGGTAAAGAGTACTGTGCTCCTCCAAAAGCATGCCCAGCCAGTTTCTCCTCCCCACTCACTATATTCAACATGACTGAGCATGGTAGAATAATGGTGCTTAATTCCTTCTGGTTTTCCCATTTTCTCCTTGAACAAACAGAATTGCATGCGTTCTAGCAGGGCAGATTGAAGCCAAACCACCATGAGTGCAGGTCCTGCTATAGGTCAGAGAAAGGTACATTAGAAGGTGGAGACTAAAGCTGTTGTGCACAGCCACTGCGTACACAGAGGTGTGGCTGTAAGGAGGGCATAATACATCCCTTCAAAGCTCAAGCACCCTTGTGCCCTTTGAAATCCACCTTGACAGAAAACAGTTTGACAGGAGCTTCATGACTCACTGAATCCTTCTGCAAGAGGCTGGAACTCTTCCTCTTGACTTTTAAGCAGGCTACTTTCAAAGTAGCAAACTTTCAAAGGGCTGATGAAGCACAACTTAAATGATTCATACCTTCCAGTTCTGCAGGTTGGATCAAGGCCTCAGAATGAACCGGCTGCCAGTCCTCTTCCACTCCTCTCCTGCTATTTCACAGCTGGATAATCTAGCTGGAAACTAGAGCTCGATGCAGAAATGGGACTGTGATGGTGAAAGAAATCAAGCTACATGAAATCTGGGAAAGAAAGTGTATTCCCAGAGATAGCAAGGAGCCTTCTCACGGAAAAGGGAAAACAGAGACTGACTTAAGGTGCATAAATTACAAACAGAGTAGTAAGGAGCCAGTGCAGAATCACTCTGGGCAGCTCTGGGGCCTGAGACCACCCTCACTCCTGGAGCAGGACAGCAGTATCAGACACTCTCAGGGCATGAACATGTGAGTCCCACTCAAATCTCCTGCCATCCTTCTGCATCCACCAGATTCCACGTGCCAAGCGCAGCCCAGGAGGCCAAGCTCTCCAGCACAACTATTTACCTGCTGACAGGGGGTTGAATGTGGAATACAGAGTTAAATGTTTCTCCCATGCACACAGCCCTGAGCTCTGGCTTTCCTCCAGGCTTTGTCAGGAGTCACTCTGTGCTCTTTCCCTTTGTTTCTCTCATCCTTTTGCTGAGACTGTTCCAGGCTGAGGACATGTGTTTTCTCTTGTGCAGATACACCTGGCAGCTTCACACAGAGAAGAGGAGAGAACTTCAATTGGCAGCCCTTGTTTGCTTGTTCCCTCTGAGTGCTCTCATGTAGCTCAGCTTCACTGAGAGAGAACAGTATTACAGATTCTCTAATTCAGTTTCTGAAGTAGGGGAAACCGAAGACTTTTCAGTATGTAGAATGAAGACAGATTATATAGGACAGAATGAAGCAATGAGAATGCCCCAGAGCAGAGGAAGGAGGTCGAGTTCTTGAGGAGTCAGAAAAGAATTAGACAAGACAGCAAAATCACTTGACTCTCCCAAGGAAGCTACTGTGTCTTTGAACATACAGATGTCTAATTTAAGACAACTGTAGTGGTCATCCTGGCTCAAAACAGGTCAAGAATTCAGAGAACAGTAAAAGACCTAGAAAACACAAAGGTAAAATAAAAAGAACAGGATCATGGCTCAAAAAGAGACACAATTTCATTGTAAATATTTTTATTTAATGCTGGGTGGGTGCCAGATTATTGGAAAAATTAAGGAATTCTGCTATTATCCACAAAAGAAAACAGTCCAGGAAGTCAAAGGTGGGAATGCTAAAGGATTCAAAAGCAATCCAGAGTCTCCATCTATCT
The DNA here is from genome assembly GCA_025447955.1 of Psilopsiagon aurifrons. Classification (NCBI taxonomy): domain Eukaryota; kingdom Metazoa; phylum Chordata; class Aves; order Psittaciformes; family Psittacidae; genus Psilopsiagon; species Psilopsiagon aurifrons. Next base: position 14,607 of record JAOEHY010027852.1, on the reverse strand, counting down.
CCATATCCCACCCCAAGTGAGTTCAAGCACAATCAATATTCACCAAGACAGAAGAAACCATAAGACCTGAAAGCAGTCTTGACCATTATATTAACAGAGAATACTCAGAGGTATCAATTACAACAATATGATTGTGCAAGGGTATCCAACTTTGTTCATCAGGTCTGAAACTAATTGTTAAACATTAAAGATAGGAAGGATGTAATGTGTGGGCAAGTTCTTCCACACCTGCTTCCTTTAGGTTCTCATACTTCGAAGCAGCTACTTTGGGTTTTTAAGTCACGATAGGAATCTAAGCAAAGTCTGATCCAACATTCTTAGCCCAGGACAGAGCCTTTAGATACAACCGTTAAGCAAATTATACCCGACCAGCCCTCTGTGAGGAAGTCATCCCTTCAGATTTGCTTAGTTACATTGCACTCCATGCGCTTCCATTAATAAATGGTTCATTTCAATACTGCAATCTAGTTTGCTTTTCAGAAAAGGGAAGTCTAAAATGGGATGTACAAAGGGCTTTCTACTCTGCTTGCCTTTTTCTTTTAAGCAGTTATCATTCTGCGGAGGCTGCAAGTCATTTAGAAGAAGGCTGGCTTGAAAGCCCAGGACAGATGTCAGGCATGGCAGGGGAGAAGTGACTGATCTGCTCTGCAGAGCCTCCACGAGCACTGTTTATTTGCTGCACACAACAGAGCTAGTTCTGTACTCCATCACCATGGCAGCTTATTGACATCCAGGCATCTTCCCAGACACACTCATTGCATCTTCCCATGACTGCAAATGAGAGGAACAGGGATGCCAGAAGACATCCTGAAGAGGCAACAGTGCAGAAAGGAGCAGGTCTAAAGTGGGAATACATCCAAATGGGTAGGGAAAGTTATCTCAGCACCTACAGCAGACCCCAACAACCAACCTCAACTGCAGAAAGAAAACAAGCCCTGGACATGCTATGAGTTCCCTAAAATGCAGAGAAATCAGTTTTATACTTTGGTTGCAAATACCAGTCACATCAGTCTTAACTTCTCCAGAGGAGATTGGTGCAAGGGCTAGCCATAATCTGACATCTGTCCCATCACATATGTGAGCAGCTCACCCATGGAGAGCAAAAGAGAGATTGTGTCCAGGGAAGGATTCAAGCACAGCACTTCCTGACCTTCTCTCTGTGCATCTGCTACCAAGAGATGAAGGAGGAAGTGCTGAGCAGAGCCATGAAAAAGAATCAAGGAAGATCTGCCTGCAAGTTTGCTTTTTTTGAACAGAGACAGCCACAAAAAGTTTCCTTCCTAAAAGCACCAGACCTATAATAAAGAGAAACATATTTCCGGTGACACAACAGAAGCTGTTCCAGTTGTAGAATTTGACAGGAAAAAGCCGAACAAATCCAGTTGCCCTAATTTTCAAGGCAAGAAGCCCCATTTTCTACCAGACCCCAGCTTCATCCTGTCAGCAGCCAAAGCCTAGAATTATGAACACTAAAGCCATGGTAACACTTCAAAATGCTGCCTCTTTCCCCCAGCCTGACATCTCCTGTGCTGTTGGATGTAGTGTGGACAGTTCAGAGCTCCTTCAGGAGCTATCACTGTATCACTGAGCCCCTGCTTGGCCTGCTGAGTTGTGAGAGAGTACCATAGCTGCAGGCAGGGTTAACCGCATATCTCAATGAAAGCTAAAGAGCAGCAGGCCCTGAAGTTGGATGCCAACACCATACATGCTTCGCAGTGCTCCCCAGCAGAACTAACACACACAAATACTTTGGCCTCGAAGGTGAGCAAGCCACAGTTCCTAGACAGGTTTTGAAACAGCATTTTCATAGAATCATAGAATAGTTTGGGTTGGAAAGTAATTTATGTTCCAACCCCCCTGCCATGGGCAGGGACCCCTCGCACTAAATCATCTCACCCAAGGCTCTGTCCAACTTGGCCTTGAACGCTGCTAGGGATGGAGCATTCACAACCTCTTTGGGCACCTTGTGCCAGTGCCTCACCACCCTAGGAGTAAAGAACTTTCTCCTTATGTCTAACCTGAACTTTCCCTGTTAAGTTTAAAACCATCACTCCTTGTCCTCTCACTACAGTCCCTAATGAGTAGCTCTCCAGCATCCTTGTTCTCCCCCTTCATTTTCACCTGCTCTTAACCATAGCTGATTCCAGTGGGTCATTCATCTGAGAGCAGGCACTATTTCCTATTCAATTGGGTGAATTGGTCTGGGTTTGCTGTTCACTGAATTTCCAGACAGAAAGCCCTTAGGGTAATTGAGGAACATGGGCAAGGCGAAGTGAACCAGCCTTCCAGGTCTTGCCGGTATCACACAGCTCACTGTGGCCACATCATTTTGACCTACCACCCTCCTGCTACCTTGGCATGAGTTTTGCATGGCCACTGACAGCATGTTTCATCTTCACTGGTACTGCACCCATTGAGGAAAGATAAAGAAAGCAGCAGGGACTGTCTGCATGTCAGCAGGAAAACAATACATCAGTTACAGTGTCTGAAACCAAATTCACTGCTGGTTTAGCTCACATGTTTCCCAAGTACCTCTCCTCACCTGAGGGAAAATACCATACCTCTAAATATTCCTCACTGGATCTTGGGAGGTGGATCCAACATAGCTGTGTACGTAAATCATTCCTGGTTTGACTGATGTTTACACTATGCAAAACAAGGAGCACAAAGGACTTTGTTTGCTGTCTGGAGTCCTCTTGGCTCTCTTTCCATTGTACCCCATACACCATCTGCGGCTCTGCACACAGTGCAAGCCACACCAGCTGGTCAGCACTGCTTCTTGCTTGAGAAAGTCCAAACCTCAGCATCTGCTGTGCTGGTCCATGGAGGACACCAACCTCAGGACCCCTCAGATGCTCACATGATCTGACACAGAGGTGAGCTCCCCATGCTGCAGCTGTACCACAGTCAGCTCTGAACAGAGTCTGGCTGGGCACAACTTGAGCACCACTATCACCAACACACGCTTGTCTGTTATTTGTACTATTTAAGGAACTGCAAATTAGACCTCCACTGGCAGCAGCACCCTTTGATGATGCTTTAAAGTTTTGCTTGCTTCCCACTTGAATGCCACCAGTAATTATTTTGACTGTTCTTTTACTCACACCTTAATGAGCTTGCTCTTCCTTGTAAGGATAGTACTGTGGTGGTATCTTTTGTCTCAATACCCCCATATACCACCATGCACCACCTTGCTGGGTACCAGTCCACAGAAATGCAGTCTTCCCACCAGTCCCTTGCTATTTCCTCCCTCAAACATGTCTTTTCTCCAAGTCCTTCCCATTCCCATTGTAATTCTCATGAAGGACAGTCAAAGAGCTACCCCCATCTCAGCAAACCACCACTGCTTCCGGGGGCTCCTGCCTCCTCCTATGCAGCTGTACCAGGGCCAGAACTTGGAGGGTTTCCCACTGCCCCCTGAGCTTCAGGAATCCCAGGGGACATATACAGACAGCCCCTGTGTTTTAATGGAGTTGCTTCTGCTGATCTTTCACTCCCTGAATTCAGATTTGCAGATTGGTGTACTTAATGAGGTATATTTGGTGCTGTCTTCCTGAATCTTTGTGGAATAAAGAAAGAAGAAAGGCTTAAATCTCAACCATGAATTCCTGATTCAACTCTGAAACCAGAGCAGTAGCATGGATATAAAACACAAGCAATACTAAGGATTAGCTCACCATCTTACTCTGCTATTTATTCCTCTTTGAAATGACTCAGCTCTGAAGTTTGACATCTTTGTGGTTGGCAAACGCAAGCACTGCATCCCACTGATGCCTCTTGTCTCGCTATCATTTCTGTATTAGTTCACATGATAATCAGAGGAACACAAATATTTTCAGGCTCAGCCGATGGCAGAAGATGTGAAGGGAGAAAATCTCCCCAAACCTGTCTGAGGCAGAGGCTGCTCCTTGTGCAGCACAAGTCTTTACAAGATCTCTTCTCTTTCACGCTTAGTTTCCAAGGTCTGTGACCTGTTGAAAATAAGGTCAGCTGCCTTATTCTGTGTATGCCAATTGGATGTATGTATGTCAATTCCCTTCCACTCGCCTCCAGAGATTTCCCACCCTTATCCCACAGAAAATGCTTAAGGCAAGCTTGCACATAGCCTGTCTGAATACAACCTGATGCTTTCAGCACTGCTCACTTTGTTCCTTGCTTTGTGGCATAGGCAGCAGGCAGAAAGGTGAGCTGAGCACTTTGATACTCACAGACCAAGAGGCATCATGTGAGCATAGCAGCCCATGTTGCCATATGGACTAGTTGAGGCTATAAGAGTGCCCAGCCAAGGGAAAGGGTCCTGCATAAAATTTGCCTATGCTCAGTGTCTAAAATCATTACAAAGTTAGGACCAAAAAAAAAAAAGAAGTAACATAGAATTTGAACTAATCTCAAACCAAAACACAACCAAGATGACTAGAAAGTCACTTGGAGGGAATAGGAAATGAAGAGAAAAATATGGATTTTGCACTTAATCATGATCCCAAGGGATGGGACATTAAAAGATATGAAAACAATTCTGTAAAGAGATAGCAGAGACAATGACAGTCCTGCAAAGGTTGTACTTCACATATATCCTTTAGAATACATCATGTAGACCCAGGCATATTTTGGTCTCCAGTACTCCTGCAGCATGACTGCAGTAATATGCATTGCTGGGCAAGGTTTGACACCTATAGTGTGAATTAGTTTTTTTCCCTTTCACCAAAGTCACTCCATAAATATAACTCAACTATTCTTGCTCCAGCATGGAGGGGAAGACAAGCTAATCTGCTTGTTTCAGGAGCAGAGAAAGCCATGGAGAGAGACCATTGCTCAAGGCAAGTCCATAGGAGTCCCTGCACCATTGAGCAGCTCAGCCCAGCAGGTTCCCTCTTCTCTCCTGTGCCAGTATGCTACAGATAGTGCTAATGAAGCACAGAGCCTAACTCCTCCACTCAGCCAGGCTGTGACAAAAATACACCAGCAACAGGAAAGGAAAGAACAGGATCAGCAGAAACAGGCCCCTGCAAGAGGAGCAGTGCGGGGAATGAGAAGGGAGCAAAGATATCGAGATGCAAAGATACAGCTACTGAGCAGTGAGCACAGAGGAGCCACCGCGGCAGCTGCACATGGACGCAGGAGTTTGCAGGCAGTATTTGCCTGTTTGCTCCATCTCTATCTGTGGCCAAGCAACACTGTGTTCAGAAAATCCCTGGCTTCTCTGTACCATCCATTCCCCTGCGCATATGGAGAGCAGAATAGAGACTTACAGTTGTTGCTGTAGGCACTTGGATCATAACAGCAGTAGAGGCAGAGGGAAGTTCCTCCAGGTTAGGAAGGGACCTCATGGGCACTACACAAAGACAGGCTTTTGTGGTTTTAGTATGTAGGCTCAAGGTCCTGAGTCTGTCCATGAGGCAGCAGCACAGACATAGAGAGCCCTGAAGCCACAATAGTTCCACAGCCCTGATAGCCCATAGAAGCACTTACATATGCAGAGACTACCCCATGCCCAGGCACTGATGCATCAGTCAGCCACGGTACCAACGAAGCCACTTTGACATGAGTGACCCCGTGGTCTCCCTTCATGCTCTCCTAGCACTATAGAAGAGACTTCCAGATCCTTCCTAGCATGCCTGGATGCATTTTGTTCTTTACAGACTCCCATGTCCCAGCAGGAGGCTGGAGCTGAATGAACAACTCCCCTTACGTTCAAATCTTTTGATGAGGAAGATGCTTGCCTGCAGCTGCCAGTCAGTACACCAGGCTCTTCATTATCTTTTAAAATATGAAATAAAGGAATTGTCTGAAATGTCAGGCAGCAGCCTCTTGTCCTGCCTTTTATGAAAGAATAAGTTTAAAATAATAATAAGTAATAATAAAGCCCTGTCATCTCTGCAGTGCTCTCCATTATGTGTAACTGGACGTGATAAGAATTTACAGAAAGAAAAATCCAACTAGAGACAACAAGGCCTTACCAATGGCCTTTGACAAACCCTTTATCACAAAGGGACCTACCAATAGTCTTTGGCAACCTCTTATCAGAAGGGCAGCACGCAAAGAAACACCGCTGCATCCCTGAGGCCACCAGAGACAGGGGCTTGAAGAGTTTGCTCAAAGCCCACAAGATGCTCTGCCTCCGTGAGCCGGCTCAGAACGTGCTCTCTAACAAAAGCTTAAGAGCAAGAGAAATTGCTAATGTCTGGGTGAGATTAAACTGATGAAACCCCCAGGAGAGGAAATTAGGCAGCACAACATTTACAAATAGCCAGGATAATTACCAGCTATTGGGACAGGAAACCAAGTTCAGCAGCTCCATGCTTCAGAACACAGGCTTGGCAGAAACTCCCTTTCTTTGCTTTTATTTCAGCTTAATGAGATGAAAGCCCAGCCAGGATGCTTTGGGGCCTGATCCTGCAGTGTTGCCCAAGAGGAGCATCAGGTGTTTTGCAAAGTTAGGGAAGCAGCCTGTGGTTTGGACATCTTTTCATTCAAACAGAAGCTGTCCTTGATTTGCCTTGAAAGAGGAATTAAGGTATTGGAGGTGCTGGGAGCAGATCTGAGATACCACGAGCACTTCAAGGGCTGTGAATTTTGCGTGTTAGTCTAGAATTCAAAGCCCTAAAAACTCCTTAAATCGTTCAAATTACCAGAATGTTTAGATCAAAAAAAATCAAAACAGCCAGTGGAGACAATTTAACTTCTTTTACCCATCATTTCAAAGTGCTGGGCTTTTCAAACTGATAGAATTTAACCAGTTGAAATGCCAGCTTCATGCAGTACAGCAGAGAGCCATGCCAATTAAAAGATGAAAAAGGTTTTTTGTCATTTTTCTGACGATATCAGAATAGCGGCTTTTTAAGGAGAAGATGATCCAAAACAAAAACATCATCAAAACAGCAATGTGGTGAAGCATTAAAATTTCAGCAGAACTGCCTTTGGCTGCAGAAAGCACCAGAGCTCCTCCTGCCCAGCCCTGCTTTGGGAGTCTGCTTCTTAGAGAAGTTCAATGCCAGACTCAAGGTCTTCCAGGGCAAGGATCTGAATAACAGATCAGCTTCCCTTTTGAACTGGATGTCAAGATTTCTTGACTCAAGGTAGATGTTGATGAGCACAAACCTCAAACTCACCATCCATCTGAAGAATATGTTACCAAATGTAAGGCTTGGAGGCAAATGCTATTAATCAGTGTTTTGTGCAATTGGCAACTTCCACTGAATTTCCTGGGTCTTCTGCCTTCAGTGGGAAGATTCAGACTTGCTTCGGCTTAACTGTCTTATCAAGAAGACAACCACGATAATCAGCAGAATAGGTCAGTATTGCAGCATTGACAAATTGACAATTGATAAGATTCAGCTAGATATGACAGCAGTGCAGGTACAAAGGGAATGAATGTCTGAAAATAGAGGGGAAAATACTAGCTTAAAAATTGCTAAGCTTTGCAGCACCATGCATAAAGCTGAAAACAAGCAGCACTGCTTGCCACTAGAGTCCATTGAAAGTAAGAAAGCTGTCAGTGCAGGGAAACGTCTCTTTCATTGGTGTTATCTAACACTGGCTGGGCATTAGCAAAGGGGGAAACATTTTCTTCCCCAACTGTATATGTGCCCCATGATTCATATTCTTTACAGCATTTTTATGAGCTTCTTTAACACATCATCCACTGTAATAACAGCATGATAATTGTGTTGGCTGCATGTCCTGGCACTTAATTATAATGCTGTCATTGTCATTTCCCAGCTTGTCTAACAGAATAACTTGCCATGTGGCCGACATCCAATTAAGAAAAAGGGGGGAAAGAGAAAGAAAAAAATAGACAAATATGACATCAACATAAGACACTTGCTTGATGGCGTTGTGATAAAGTCCCTAAGTTACAGCTCTGCACAACAGCATCCATTTTCCTCTGCAGGCTTCTTGCACAGATTCTGCATACACAAGAAGGACCTCTTGTAATTCAAAGGCTTAGTTTTAAGACGCCTCTTCCTTTCCTCTGGACCTAGCTCTGACGAACATTTGCTGCCCTCACACGATAGAGATTTTCCCCTTTATTAAGTGCAGGTACAGCTCCAGCCCCAACCTTAAGCTGTCTGAAAAGAGTTTGTTGAAGATGCAGAATAGCTGCTCCTGCAGCTAACAGAGCTGATGAGGCTGGCACCCTCCTCCAGTGCATCCTCACTCAACAGCTCCCACCCAAAATCCAACTGAGAAAATTTGACAAATCCTGTAACATCTCATCTGCCACCTCCAGGATACTCAGAATGTTCCAAACCCCAAATCAGTCCTCAAGGCAGTGTTTCTTAATCAAAGCATCTGACATGCAGCGCTAAATTTACTTTGCTTATCCTGGCTGTCCCTTCTAGCATGCCTGTTTCAAGGAAGCTTGCTCTAGGATCACTAACACAAGTTTTGGTGCATAGACGGTGCTACTACAGCTGTACATTGGTACTCTTTGCTCACAGACAGACTCTTACAATAGGTCAGTTCACTCACAGTAACTGATCTGTGCTTCACGTGCTAGCTACGCAAACCCAGGATTGTCCATTCTAGCATAAATGGATCCAGTTTTTCATACCACCATAGCCAGGTATTAGAGGCTTAAGTGTGTTACTAAATGATCTTTTTCCCATCCTATAGCTGAGCATCACAAGAACTGAGACACTGCAGCTGCTTCACAGCTGTAGGAATTCCAGCCCTAGGGACTTCAGTGAATGCAAGATTGCTGTGTACTCTGTGTTCTTTTCCACAGTGATTATTTATGTAACTAGGATTAATAGAGACACAAGAAGAGCTTTTGACATAATAAACAACGGTGTTGTCACACTAGTGTTCCTCACTGCTGAGCAGTTACACACAACCTTGCTCTAAGAAAACTCTGTAGCTTTTTCAGGAGGTTTCCTCTCCCCATACTTCTTTCCTACATGAGCAAGTGGTGTGCACAGTGATGCTCCTCTTGCTCTTGTCTTCTCCCAGGAGCTGCCAACTTTCAGCAGTGCTGCACCCCATGGTCTGTCAAGATCCTGGACACAGGCAGAAGAGCAAGCAGTGAGGGCAGCACGGTGCTGGAAAACATGGTTTAAGGGTTCAATAACGTGTTGTGCCTGTATTTATTCTTCCCAGACTGCACTTGTCGACCACATGGAGTCTCTGCAGGTGGGAGCTGGAGCAAAGAAATGCCCTTTTTCGCTCTTTCCAGGCCTTATCACAGCTTTGTTCTGAATTTTGAAGCATTTTCTTCTCCCCCCAAGAAGCCACAGGAAGTGATGCAGTCTGTGGAGTAGCTGGGCTGACGGGACTGAGGGGGGAAAAGCCATGCAGGGAGGTTTAAGTTAATGGAGTGTGGCAGAGGAGAATGGCATGTTTTCCCACTTTCCATCCAGAAAATGTCCTGAGGAGAAAATTTACTGAATCAAAGATGGACTTACAAGAGACTTGACGTGAAAGCATTCGGATTTGGGGAAGAAAGGTAATCAGCAGCTTGCTCTGCCTAAGGCAAAGCTGATACGGTCACACCTGAGATGAAAGGATTAACACCTTATTGTAGCTTGTGATGGGGCACAGTGGGATCCTTTGGGGCACCGACCAACAGGGGCCCTGCAGCAGCAGCTCCTGTTGCTCTGCTGAGGAAACCCGAGCTGAAAGCAGAAGGGCACAGGCAGGACCCCTCACCAACTGCTGCAAACAGCTCCTCTCTGTGCGAACCCCAGGCATCCAGGGCTCACCTCCTGGTTCCCCTAGGGCTCAGCAGTGCTTTGTCCAGTGCTTGGGCTTTTCCTTCCAGCTCCCACTGCTGCGCCAGTCCCCTTTCCTACAGGATACATCTCTGCTCATTATTCCATGTTGAGGAGCAGCATCAGCAGCTACAGTGCTGGAGCAATGTCCCAGGGCATATGCAAAGAGTCACCGAGAACTGTTTTCAGTCTTGCTTTTGTTTAAGAAGTCTGGGGAAGTGCTTTTTTTGGATGGTGGGAGGGGGAATTGTGCTGCTTTAATGTAAATTTCACCGAGATGCTACAACTTGCATTCAAATTGATCTATGAGCAAGCACACTGAGGTCTGCACCACCTTAACCAAGACAATTAAAACCCTGATGTTACCTTAATTGGTTTGAGGTTTACTACAAGCAAAGCTTAAATGCTGAGATGCTTTTCCAGAAGTGCACAGAGTTATTTGTCTGGTGTTTCAAAGGCATATGTCCATGCTAATGTCCTTTGTCCTTACTGAGCAGATCACTACAGCAACTGACCAAGGCATAACACCTATGTGCCACTATATGAGAACTGAGGACTCCCACCAAGGTGATCAAGGTCTGTAATGCAGAATTCAACTTATTCAAGATCCATGTGCCTCACTTGGAAACAACTCACCGATGATGTGACCCCAAGTGCCTGCCCTTGCTAGCTGTTAGATTAAAACCTCATTAGCTTCTGCAAACACAAAGCCAGGAGATGGTTAAGATCTGAGCTCATTAATATCCCCACAAACTTAATGTACATAAGCTTCAATAAAAGCTTTTGATTTAGCCCATCTTTTGAGTTTCTTGTTCTTAATCAACTATTTCTGTCCTGCAAACAACTTCCCTTTCCTCTACTATAACATCTTAATTAAATGTATCTGAACCGAACCACATACCTGCTAGCAGGGGTGAACATACCAATCTGAGAGAAATTACACCTCTTGCTCGACTGTTCTTATGGCCATTCTCAGATCTAAATAGGAGTCAAGCCTTTCACAAACATGTCTTTACTGCTATTTCACAGGAACTGTTATACAGCAATACAGTAAGTGGAATCACTAAGCAGGCACTTCTCAACTACAACAAAATATTCTGAACCATAAATAATTTTACCTGTGTAGGTAATATGTAGTCTACATGAGACCACCTCCTACCATGAAATACCTTTCTTTGCTAATTAGGAGCATTTTCTTGATTATTTGATTCTAAAGTAGGTAGAAAGCAAGTCTTGGTGTAGTAAAACAAAGTCTAAAGAGTACTTTATTAGTGCTGAATTTCAGCTGATCTCTTAAAACTCCTCCATGAGCACTGCCCGGTGACTATTTCCCTTGTATACATTTCCATTTCATAAGAACCTTGTCTGATTCAACTCTGCTTGGGAAGACAGTGGTTGCATGCTAGCGAGAGCAGCGCTTTGCTTACATCCAGACACGATGAAAAATGAAATAGCTCTTAAGGGGCCACTTCTTGAAATATTGCTACAAGCCCTTAAAAATCTCCAGCTCTTGCAAGATTGCCCATTCAAATTGTACAGTCTCAAGCAGCTCAGAAAAAACACTTGTTTTTTTCCATATCCTATTTCATGTCTTGTTCTACACGATGCATTTAGACATCTCATATGCAAACACAACCCTTCCCCTAAGCACTCCTTGCACAGAACTGCATATTTGGCATGAGCCAACACATTTGCTTCTGTTCCATATAGCAATCAGCAGCATTAATTAAAACACCAGTTACATCAACATGTGCACTTTGCTGGATCAATTTATGGGCATTGATATAAGAAAGAAGAAAAAGAACTAAAACAACTAAGGAGGAGGAGAAGCTGATCAGCCAGGTAAACAAGCAGCCCAGGCAGAGAGGATACAGCCGTTAATCACCATACGGACAGTGCCAGGAAAGGACAATAATCCATAATAAGTTTTGTCATTTCTCGGCATTGTCACATAATAGAAGAAATATAGCAAACAATTGTTAACAGTTGTTCGCAATTATCATTTCAGCTTTTGCAATGAGGTTTGGTCTTATGCATTGAGCCACTGCCCCCTCAGTGTTTGTAAAGTTCTCCTTACCCTAAGCTAGTGCTGAGGATTCATTGTGTTTCTACCCCTTTGATGTTGGAGCTATTGCTAGCCCCCATCACCACTGTGTTTTTCTTCATCCTAGTTATTTAAGGGAACTTTTTTCCATCTGACTCAGGCAAAAGCCTTTCACGTGGCAGCTCGAGATCAAAGTTAATTTGCTCATACCAAAAGGCTTCATGAACACACAATTCAAACTATGGCCTCCCAGTTACAGCTGCATTCTCAGAACTGCAAAGGGGGGAGAACCAGCACAAGTAACCCCCACACCAGATCCCTGTCTGATGTCTATCCAAGGCTGGGATCCTGCCTCCCGCCAAGGGCTGCAGGCAGAAAAAAAGAAGAGAAGACTTCTGCAGGAAAAGAAGTGATGGAGATCCCCTCTTCATACAGAACATACCGCATGAACCTTCCGTTATCCCAGGTTTGTATTCTCAGATATGCTGCAATCACAGAAACCTGACATGAGAGTCTTAATAAGTGCTACTGAAGAGGACTATATCCAGAATGATCACATGCTATGGAATCCTGTTTACTAGAACTACTTACAAAGCTATCAATGTGCTGCCTTTTTAGTGTTTTAAAATTAACCTTTTAATTTCAGTCCTGCTTTGCCTGCTGTTAACACCATATGAGAGCAGCTTTGTAAGGAAAACTCTGCACAGGTGAGCAGAGAAAATGTTATCAAAACTTGCTTATCTTTTTATGCCCCAGAATCATGACGATCTCCATAATCTATCTCCCTTTGGTAATGATCCATATAGCTACGAAGCAATTTCCAGGCTTGAGTCCAAGCACAGAAAGCTTAACACTTTGGTATTAGCCTTTGGCACAGCTCTTACTATGCTGCGCTTCTCAACTCTCGCAGTTTTCCACCGAGTCACAATTCTCCTGGATCAAGAAGAAGGAAAAAGCCAAACAAACCCAAGTCCTGCTTCCTTTCAGGCAAAGCCTGGGACCCTTCCCACCTTGTTAAAAGGCAGTTTGAGCATCATCTTGAGATTTACAATCAGGATTTCGCAGACTTGCTCATCCTTCATGGTTGGGAATGATCTCATGGTAGTTCATTATTCCAAATTAAATACTTTTTTAACCAATGAAACACTTTCCACTTTATCTTTAAAAAAGGACTTTGAATTCTTCAACTTTTAAAGCTGTTTTCCAATTTTGTTCCAAATGCCTCATCCAGTATTCAAGTGAAGCAAGTCAAGCACTCAGTACAGGTTTGGCTCAAAACCTCCCTACTCCAAAAACGTTTTGTGTCCAACTTGACATCTAATGTTCAAAAAGCTGCTTTGGCAGTGTATGAATCAGAGGAGAAGCTACAGACTGGGAGGTAGAATAGGAAGAAAACACACTGGTGTCAACAGTATGCCCCTAAATCTGTGACACTCTGCCAAGAGAGCCTTTGTCAACTCAGCTTTTGCCAAAGTACACGGCACAAAGTCCACCTCTTCAGGTGACAGTTAATCACGGTCCATTAATGCAGACTTTGCACTGATAACTGGTAGAGCCTTTGCTAAGATACTTTTAGCCCAGTTTCCTAAGGAAAGTGGACCTATGTAGCTATGCTGCCTATGCTGGTCCTTTCAGCCCAATTTTCCACAGATCTTTCAAAACAGTTGTCTAAATTTTAGCGAAGTTTGACAGAGGAGTAGGCATTTGTAGGTATGTAATTATCTCTTATCTCCTGAAAATAGCGAGCAGGAAAGAGAAAAACCTAGAATCCATCAGAAAAACCAAGCTTGAACTACTTGTTATCCCTGTTATTTTACAAGTTCACCAGCAAAGCCATACTCAGAAGCAGCCCCTTGGTTTGCTAATAGCTACAGGATGAAGGACAGTGCTGGAGCTGCCAGGGGGTAAGCCTGAGAGGACATTGAGTAAGGATAGAATCGTGGGGACACTCACAACAAAAACAAGCTTCATAAGCTTCAGCATTTCTAACTACCCTGTGGTATGAACACTCTCTAATAAAGCTAAGGTTTGATAGAGTCACATTACTTCCAGGACCTGTGAAACATCAGATATCACAAAGCTCACCAAGACAAACGACAAGCACTGCCTAGGGCTAATGCATTTGCTTATCTGCACTTGTTTTCCTCTTTTCCTCTGGGCCTTTCAAAGACAAAAATTAAAACTGCAGTGGCCTGCCTTGCATCAGCTTCAGAAGAGCCATCAGTTCAACAGCACTGGAATTAACCTTTGTAAGTGTTCTCTTCATTAAAGGGAATGAGGCATATAAGGAGGAGGGGCGGAAGCATCAGGTAGAGTTCAATCTGCATGGCTGACAGTTTAGCCATTGGTTTTCCTTCCAAAATTCAGAATACAGATATACATTAGGTACCAAGATGTTTCATGACTTATTCCTTAAGGACTGTTCATGAGCATCCTGTAACAGCTAATGGTGCAAGCATGCTCCGACTATTTGTTAAACACTGTGCACAGGAGAAATGGAGCACTGATTAAGGGAATGTTCAGCACACGAAAGCTGTGTTTATGTAATTGAACACCCCTGAACAATTCATGTCACCTTTACATGCCTCAGTTTCCCTCCTGGTAACTAGAAGTTATTAACAAGATCTGAGCTTAGTGTTTACCTTGAGGAATGTTAGATGAAATCTGCTTCAGTCCCCCACAAGAATTAGGTCCTGATAGAAGTGAAGCAGCATACAAGCAATAGGCATAAACTACTATAAGCTAGTCATGGGTAGGTTTACCAAAGTCACCAAACCAGCGCATTGCAGCTACGTCACTCCACAAGACAGGTCTTTCCACACAACCCCCCCCCCCCATCTCTAAGGAAACAGG
>JAOEHY010027851.1:0-12279 GCA_025447955.1 Psilopsiagon aurifrons | reverse complement strand
GGTCAGTTTGGGTCAGGTGCCCTGTCTCTGCTTCCTCCCGGCTCCCCCTCCTCCCTGGCAGAGCATGAGGCTCTGAATGTCCTCGGCCAGACCAAACATCACTAAGCCATAACTAAAACATTGGTGATATCAGCGCTGCTCCCAGGCCGCAAGTCAAAACCACAGTGCTGCACCAGCTACCGAGAAGGAATAAAAATGACTGCTACTGCTGAACCCATGACAGGGAAGTATCAAAAACATGCAAGAAGGTAGAGTTGCTGACTTGAGAGGCTAAGAAGCCTGGGACTCAGCTGAGGAGGATTATGCCTCTGAACATGGAGGTTTTCAGCAAGTGAGCTGAATGTGGAACTGTTGCACACCAAATGTGGCTGCACTAGAACTCAGGTCACTTGGTGAAACCAGAAGAGGACTGGCTTGAAACAGATAAGATGCTGCTTTTACAATGGGTGATTAAACTTTTACAGCTTGTTGTCACAGGAAGGTGTAGAATTGGATGGTGTCAGCAAGATCAAAAAGGCATCAAACAGATTTGCTGGCAATGGGTCCAGAAATGGTTCCTGAAGGGAGAGACCTTGTACCATCTCTAATACAGCAGTTCTGGATAGTGGGAGATGGTGAAAGGAATGAATTGCTGAAGGTGCTGAGGCTAGAGGTCACTGATAATTTCTCAACCAGTGGCATACTACTTCTGTTCCCTGAGTTTCAGGTTCCATAATTAACCTATCCATATGTTATCAGAATAGCAATTTCCACAAACCCAAGTAATTGTGTGTTTTACAAGTGAGTAAAATGCATGGCTTTATATGAGGAAACCTGACTCTGGGGCTGTTTTGAATCATTATTTATTCAGAGTTACTAGATTTTAGGAAAAACTAGGTAGGAACAGGGGGTTTCCCTTGAGCTGTTAACACCAGTGCTGGAGTAATACTTCAGGAATCTTCTGAGGAAGTATAACAACGTTACCTCCAGAAACATGTCTACTTTTTAATCTATACCCTTCCAAAATGAGAGACAGGCAATGTAGATGCAAATTGCCTAACTTTTGCTACCACTTGTGTCTTGATGGCTAGAAATGAAGAGCCAGCATTACAGGGAAGAATCTTCTGCTGTGTTTAAAGCTTTGTATAGAGTAGGTAGTTTGCATGGAGAGAGATTAGCGTCTTTATTTCTTTCACAGTGGTATGGTACTGTTTTTTGCATAGTATTAGTATTACTGTGATGCTACACCCTTACTCTTGCCACAGAAAGCTCCTGTTCACCTTTGTCCTTTTTGTTTACAGCTTGTTTTTTGGAAACCTGTATATATACTTCGCTTGGCAAGGAAAAACTCACATATCAGGTGGGTACTGCTTGCTTATGTGGGAGGCCATCCTTTAAAACGTGATAGCATGATGAAGTAAGGAACTGAAAAGTGGCAAGAAGCTTATTCAATAGCAGACGTTTTCCCCCCTAATTTATTGTAAGGCTGTTTTTGGAGTATGCTTTTCATTTAGTATCCATGGTACTCCCAGCCCTTGTATTGTGTATGTTATTTTCCTGCATGCAGTACACTTTGAGTACCTTCCTTTAGGATACTGTCTGTGAAAGTCTTCACAATGCTAATTTAGAATAAGGTTTTCCACAACAGCTGTTCGGGGATTTTCCCTGCAGGGACATGCTCATGCCAAAATACACATTTCATAGAATCATAGAATGATTTGGGTTGAAAGGGACCTTAAGGTCATCTAGTTCCAACTCCCGGCCACAGGCAGGGACACCTCACACTAGACTGTGTTTGCCCAAGGCTCCATCCAACCTGGCCTTGAAGGCTGCCCCGGATGGGGCACTTAACGCTTCTCTGGGCACCCTGTGCCAGTGCCTCACCACCCTCACAGGAAAGAACTTCTTTATATCTAACCTGATCTTCCATGTTTAAGTTTAAGCCCATCAGCCCTTGTCCTGTTGTTACATTTCCTGATGAAAAGTCCCTCTCCGGCATACAGAATAGAAATAAAAAGAAGGAAACATTCATGATGACAGATAGTGAAGTTAGGCAAAAAATATTTTGGGGGAAGGGTATTCTGGAATAGCTGTATGTGCACATGATCCTATTGCAAAGTAAGTTCACAGTATAGACGGAGATTGATTAAACTGTGACATAAGGGGAAAGAAAGGAAAACTATCCCAGTTCACAGCTGCACTAATCAATGTGGTGATGCAAAGCAGTGTAGGAAGACAGTTTGAGATGTGCAGCTGCACTGAGAGTGGGCTGCTGCTGCTTAAACTGGCAGTGTTGCTGGTGGAGTGTTTAAGAACTTGGTCTTCCTTTCTTGGCGTAGGTTCTGAAGTCTGATTCCTGATGGGATCGTAAAAAGCAGGACTTTGTATGCCTAAGAAGCTGGATAGTTGTTCAGACTCTGGTTTTAAAGCAGAGATCTATGGCAACTGTTTAAGAAAGCAGTGCAAGTAGGTGAGGATATCAACTAAGAAAACAGCAAAATCTAAGATTGTAATTATAAAAACTGAACATTGCTGGAGAAAAACAAACACCTTGTAAACAAATAGAGTTGATTCCTGTTGTGTAATGACTGTGAGAGTTTTCCTTATTGTAGTCTTACAGTAAAATGTCTACTGGAAGTGTCAATTCTTTTTAACATTTAAAAGATGAGGATACTTCTGCTCTAGTTAATCAGGAGTAAGATGTTGTCTTCTAAATGATGATTATTAGCCTTCAGAAGTACTGCCCTGTTGAGATGAATAGTCTACTTCATGCTGCTGTTAGATCTGACTTCAGGCTTTCCACCGACACAGGCTTGGTAGCACAGTACAGATTGATTTTTGAAGATTATCTTCCGTATTCCTTCATTTCTTAACAAAGAGATTTAAGTGTTATTGAAAGTATTAGAAGCACTTTGAACCTGGTGGGCCTGAAATTCCCTGTGTTCCAAATTTCATTGCTCTTGCTAACCACAGAATAGAGCAATTAACTATGAGGGAGTTCTGCTGTTACATTTTCCTCTACCTTTAAATGTCTTGAGACTCCTCTTTATTACAAGATATTGATACTGGAAGGTTTGATGGTGTTTAAAATCAATCCTCCTTCCTTTTACAACCTGTAGAAAATATTACAGGCATTTCAAGGTGAAGCCCGGATTCTCTTTTTATCCTGTAATCATACACAGGTTATATTTAGAACAGTTTTACATCTACCTTTAAGCTAAAGGGGAAATAAATACAAGCGTAGACAATCTCTTCAGAGCCATACACTAGTTCAGTCACTGTTAGCTGTTTCTTGGCTTTTTTATTTCCCCTGCTTTAAACTTATAAATGGGAGTGACTTCTGTATTGTGCTAAACAAGTGATGAGTGCAGCAGTTACCTTCCTTGACATCGCATGCTCTATAAGTAACTGAAGTTTTCGTGGGTTTAAGGCCTTTGTAGTTTGCAAGCCTTAGCAGTTCCTGATGTTATGGCACTAATATTTCTGGTGCTGCTAAGAGCTTTTCTAGAAACGTGAAGAGCTTTGGAGTAGTTTGCTATGTCCACTCTGAATTATGTAAGTCTTGAAAGATGTACTTTCTTCTGCTAATAATTTATGCCTTCCTTCTTGGTCATACCCTTTGCACGGCAGGAAATGCCAGTGACACTCATTAGTATGCTGACATTTTATTAGCATCATAAAACTGAGACAGGAATTTGCCAGCAGCTGGGTACCTTGTACTCCATGTGGAAGGCAGGTTAGAAAATGAGTATGCATTTTAAACAGCTCTGGAGTATGTCTGTATTAGTTCTTTAAGGTATTTGAATTGCTTTTGCACATCTAGTTATGCCTTGTTTGTTTTTCCACAGAGAGTGATCGCAGAACTGTCTTCATTGCTCTGACTGTTATCAGTCTTGTGGGCACAGTTCTGTTCTTTCTGATTAGGAAACAAGAGGACATAAAAGCTCCAGGGGAGGAAAATTCTACTAATGAAATCGCAGGGGACAGCTCGTAAGTGCTTGTGGCAAGAACATGTTACGTTTGTGCTCCTAGTCCTCGCTAGAGCATCATGCATTTAGTTTCCCCTTTACACTGGAAACATGAATGTTGTGAACAGCCTGAACTTTTTAGATTTAATAGAATAGTGTCTGTACTTCAGTAAGTGAGAGTGAATGTTCTTTATATGATGTGTTCTCAAGGGTGGAATGCAGTACTGCACATTGCTTTTCCAGTAAGAGCATGCCTTTGGAAAGCTACCTTTTACCTCTGATTATTATTGAACATGTGTCTGCCTTTCATAGTCTGTCTTCTACTCATTAACCCAGTTTAAAGACTGGAATAAGCAGAAAACCCTTTTTGTAGGTTATTCTTCACATACTGAAATACGCTTTTCATATCATCTCTAAATATATATGCCACCCTAAAAATAATACACTAGAAACACACTGGTACACAGGTAGATTCAGTACAGCTTTGCCTGAAGCATCGGTGTAAGTATTTTTTGTTTTATTTAAAGAACAATGAAAATACTAGAAAAAGATTCATAAATATGCCTGTGAAAAAATGGTTAAAGCTGTAAAAAGCTCAGAAGAAAGATGCTGTTAAGCAGGTTAATTTTGGAATGGCATTCACTAGCACAGAAATACAGGGTTTTTTTGTTAATAGTTTAGATTCTCAGAAATATTTAATAATGTAGTAGCATATTCCAGTATATAGTGCTGGGCTAGAAAGTATATAGGAAACTGGATCAGTTGATCTGCCTTCCAGCATAGCATGACTGTGGTTATTCTTTTTCCATTTTGACCAAGTCATTTATTTGCCCAGGTCTGCACAAAACAAAATGACAAGAGCACTGGCTGCCTTTGGTAAGTACTGTTCCACCTAAGAGTTGCTTTAAAACACACTGACATGTCCTTTCCAGCTCTCCATCATTCTGCTGATAATGTGGTCATGTGCTAATCACTTAGAGGAAAAAATAGTGAAGAAATAAGGTGTCAAGAATGCATTTCAGTTATTCCCCTTTGAATATAGACCTTCAGGGATGGAAAAATGACTGCCGGGTGATAGTGTCACACTGGAGATGGCAGTTCCCATAGGGACACAGGGCTGATGAGTTTTAAGCCTGGGAGAAATTGAGTTGTCTATGTGATCATTTGGGATTTTGGGCCCAGGCAAAATGGGGCTTGTGACTGGAAAGCTTGGGAACCACCAAACTCCTTTCAGGTGACAGTATTGTATGAACAGATGACTGAAAGGAAAGAAAGTGAAGTAGACTTCAGTTGAGTACTAGTATAGCCTAGGAGAAATTTGGAGGGGTACTTCTTGTAAAGTAGCTTGGATCTGAAACTACATCAACAGCTTCCTTATATATGAGCTTCTTTATAACAGCTTCTTTATATTTGCGCTCATATAAATGAGCACCAAAAGAACTTGAAAGCTTAAAAAAGCTTAAAAGTGTAGAAAGAAAAACTTTACTAACAGGATAAAGAAGTAGTTACATACTGGTTTATTTAGTCACCAAATGAACTTAACAAGAATTTGGACTGGAGCGCCTGCAGTTTCCACTGAAGTCTGATGTGGTCTGCATGTGACCGTTAAGCTTGTTTTGAGAACATAGGATCATTGCTGAAAATTTATGTATCCTTTTAGGAGGCAATCACCATGGACGGAGTACAAATACACAATGAACAGAAAATTGTATGCTTATTGAAAGCTGCGTATCCTGTCTTTAATACTTCCCTCCTTCATTTTCTTACAAAACAAGGATTTCAGATCGCAGCTTATCTTTTAAAAGGCGGGTCAGGGTCAGTTTTAGGTCTCTGTTCAATGAAGTCTTAGTTTGCAGATTTTTAACCTGGTTTGGCTTTAAGCAAAGAGCAGAAGAAAGTGTAGATTATCTCAGTTCTATCAGAAGTTGTATTAATTTCCATTATTATGTCTTTACAGAGAAATCTATAAAGCTGAGCTTCACCAAAGAAATTATGCTGCTCAGTGTTACAACTGCATACACAGGTATGGAGCAAGCAGAGTGTATAATGTAGTAGTGTCAGGGCATTGTTCGGAATGTTAACCCCAGGGCAGGTTTGCAGTTTCATATCTCTGCAAACATTACCTGAATATTTCAGTTAACTTTGTGTAAGTTACAACATTCCTGTGTTCTGAAAAACATTTCTGTACAGGAGGAGGGGTGCACCAAGGCTGCAGGTACCGACAGATGTTGTAACTCTTGGTTCAGTACTGCTCTGGGTCCCAAACTGAGGGTTAGGCAAAATAGCTTTTATCTCACTTGGCATTCCATTATCAGTAGGTTGTAAATTGTTCAATACAGTTGCATTGGAATTAAAGTAATGCTTGTACATTATACTTTGTGTCACCTTCATTGAGGTATGGGAAATTTCTAACAGGTTTTGGTTTAGTTTTGGCTCTATTGGGGGAAATTTAGCCATTTTGACTGGTTTTGTCATTAATATTTGCTGTGGCCAAGGCTCTCCTTAACAACTTCTAGTTAATCCTGGTCTGCCATTGTTAGACCAAGATATGAATTGTAAACCAAATACAATTATTTTTGCCTTATGGAGGTGGTTCTTCCACAGAAATACTCTTAAAATATTCAAAATGTAACTGAGATCTTTTCATGAGTTTTTGTGGGGGCTTCTTGCTGCTTATTTGGCTTCAGAAATAGATTTGTTCATGATCAAGTTAAGTTTTAGGGAGAATAGATGCACTCAGAACCTCAGCTCTGAGTTGCTGTTATGGAAAATAGTTGTTATCTCTTGTAGGTGAATAAAAGCCTTAGATGTGAACAAACTTTAAACTGTGCCACAACATCTGCTGAAGTTTGCAGTCAGCGTCTGGTCAAGAAACAGTGATGGGAGCTATAAAGTCAGTTCGTACCAGCCACTCACCGAGTTACAAGTTACTCCATGGCATCTCCAGTGTTACGTGAACCCAGATTAACTAACTTGAGTTCCTCTTGTAGCACAGTGGGGATGTGAGCAAGGTAACGGGGAGGTGTTCAGGCAGGTTTGGGCTGATTAATGCTAAATTTGGGTTTACAGATAGCGGGGAAAAAGCAGTCCAGCTTGGGAAAAACAGCTGCTGCCACCTGGTGGCTCCTGATCGATATTGCCACTTCACGTAGGAAAATACAAAATCCCATCAATCATAGAATCAGGTTGGAAAAGACCTTCAAGATCATAAAGTCCAGCCGTTCCCCAACACTGCCAAGGCTACCACTAAACCATGTCACTGAGGGTCTCGTCTACATGGGTTTTGAGCACTTGTTATCACTTACTTCTTGGGAGCAGAAATCAGCTGCCTCCTGGCTCCATCCTTCTGTCAGGCAGTTGTAGAGAGTGATAAGGTGCCCCTTGAACCTTCTCTGCTCCAGCCTCCCCTCCCCAGGTTCCTCAGTTATTCCTCACCACACTTGTGCTGTGAATCACAAAAGCTTTTATTCACCCTTTTTGAAGCTCTGCAGTTCCTGTGCCATACAGGTAGCCTGGACCAGCGTATGGTGTACTACATATTTGCATTAGCAAAAGGCAAACGATTTAAATTACAAACAGTTTTATTTTGAGCTGTTTTTCTTTGTTTAGACATATATTTGCATTGTTTTAAATACATTTTTTATTAAAGAAACAGATATTCTTATCCTGATGGTTGCTTATAGTCATGCAAGTTGGACTCAGCTTTGTCACCTTTCCTTACAGTAATGGTATTAAAAATAAATGTTTTGAGCAGCAGTTCTTTCTCAGTTTTCATTCATTATGTATGTATAGGAAAGCAGCATAGTCCATTTTAGGAATCTTGGCTCCTAATTGGTATTTGGGATGTGGGGACTTTCTTAGGACTGCCGTAACTTGGGGGGGGGGGGGAATTCTTACACCGAAGTTATTTTCTTTCTTCTGTTACTTTGTGTTATTTCACATAGCACTTGGATGTAATTCCAAAGTTCTTGAAAAGCAGAAGTATAAACTAGCTCGAGAGTTGTGCCACAGTGACAACACTGACCCAAAGTGCCTGTGACACTAGTTATTGATGCTGTTCTTTCTGATGTAGTTTCTCAAAGCTTATAGGAGAATATCATGATTATATAGTTTAAAATTCCCCGTTTCCTTCTCTTTTACATACCTCATTTAAGTATATTTGCATGAAAGGTACCGTAGAGAAAAACAGACTTTAGACATAAAGATTTGTTACCACTTTGGTAATGGTTCATTTATTATTTGTTTGGTTTCCTTCAAAGGTCTGGAATTAACCTTCTTTTCTGGAGTATATGGAACATGCATTGGTGCTGTGAATAGGTTTGGCAGCGAAGCAAAAAGCCTTATTGGGCTCTCTGGTATTTTTATTGGCGTTGGAGAAATTTTGGGTGAGTCTAAATTTATTACCCTGTACGCAAAAAAGGATTAAGATGATATATAATTATTCAAAGTGGGGTTCGTATTTAAACAGATAGTGTCTTTCAAGCTTCCAGCAATGGCTGTATGAGCAAAACCTGAAATAATAGGAACAAAATGAGCAATGTGGCTCCTTATTTGCTGTGAATTACACATCACACTCTCTAAAGTGGTTCTGGAGTAGGAGGTGACATACTGATGGAGTCCTAAGAGTCTGCATTTTTTGGATTAGCACAAATCATAGAATCCCAGGCTGGTTTGGGTAGGAAAGGACCTTAAGATTATCCAGTTCCAATCCCTGCTGTGGGCAGGGACACCTCCCACTAGACCACTGCCCAAGGCTCTGTCCAACCTGGCCTTGAACACTGCCAAGGATGGAGTATTTACAACTTCTCTGGGCACCCTGTGCCAGTGCCTCAGCACCCTCACAGGGAAGAACTTCTTCCTGACATCTAACCTGAACTTCCCCTGTTTCAGTTTGAGCCCATCACCCCTTGTCCTATTGCTGCAGTCCCTGATGAAGAGTCCCTCCCCAGCATCCTTGGAGCCCCCTTCAGACACTGGAAGCTGCTCTGAGGTCTCCACACAGCTTCTCTTCTCCAGGCTGAGCAGCCCCAATGTTCTCAGCCTGTCTTCATATGGGAGGTGCTCCAGTCCCATGATCATCCCTGTGGCCCTAAAAGAAGAGAAGAAATACTTAAGTCTTGGCATGAGAGAAACACTGGGCTACAGTGTCACTGGGGAGTTTTCAGCCTTTTGATATTCTGTTTTTAAACATTATTATGTTTACATTTTTGTTATTTAAGTTTTATTGTAATTTAATGGTTTAATAAATTGTTGCTCTAAGGATGTCTTTGAAAAGATTAGCTTGTGTTAAATGAGATCTAATATTTGAGTGAAATTGAATTAAATAATTGGTTTTTTGCTTAAACTCAAGTACTACAATGTTTAACCAAAAACCACTGCTCACTAGCAACCTGCATGCAGAGAGAGAGAGAGAGGTGCGTGCTTTTGCAGTTAAGAGCTAAGCACTTGTCCATTGATCTTTCAGTTATCCGGCATGGGGAAATTTATAATCTAAGCTGTCAGCCCTTATTTCACAGTATTCTAAGTTTTGGTCTATTTTTGCATCTTCAGTTCTGGTTTAATTATTCAGCTTTTTCACTGCTACAGGAGGAGGAATCTTTGGGTTGCTGAGCAAGAAGAACCGCTTTGGCCGGAACCCTGTGGTGATGCTTGGCATCGTTGTCCACTTCTTAGCCTTTTACTTGATTTTTTTCAATATGCCAAATGATGCCCCTATTGCTCCTATGGAAGGAACAGATGATATTGCTTACATGATTCCAAGGTATGTGAACTTTTCCCTTTGGCTGCTGTAACTCAATGTAGATAAACAGCTTGTTCCCCTAACAGAGAATTCCTTGAAGCTGCTTTTCTGTGTAGTGACCAACTCCATAGAAAAAGCTTTTAGGAATTCTGTTTTTATACAAGGTATGTATTCTACCAGCGTGCATCCAATTTAAGCACTTGAATGGCATAAGAATTAAAAGCATTAGGATGTTTGATAGCAAATACGTTGCTTGTGAGCTGCCATTCCTGACATCTATTCAGGACAGCCTGACTAGCGAGACCAGCAACTATTGTACTAGATGTCAGGAATTCAGTTTATTTTAAAAGTGTTGGGTTCGATTGTACTACAGCAGGAACACTGAGACGGTGTGTTTAGACAGTCCATGCAGCAGCCTTGTGCTGTTGCACTGGTTTCCAAAGTCTTTCAGTGCTCGTTGTCAAATCCACTTGGTCTAACTGGTGCTGTGCTATGCCTGTCGTGCAGCCCTAAGTGTTAGGGGAAAGATGCAGGGAGGTTTCTTATCATTGCAACTTCCTTTTGAAGTGCGTTTTTGTCAATTTGAGTGAAAATAGTGTTGTCAGCTTGTGCAGGCACAGCTGCTAACTTGCAACTAAGCATTTAAAATCATAGAATCAGTAAGGTTGGAAAAGACCTTTAGGATCATCAAGTCCAGCATATACCCCTGGGCTGCCAAGTCTACCCTAAACCATGTCAGTGTGCCAGTGCATGTGACTTTTCTTTAACTGAAGTGTTTGACTGCAGAATGAAGGGATATTTTTCTAATATTCCTGCAGATTTTATGAGCTTACCGTGTGTGTATCAGCTTTTTGTCTCTGCCTTGTGGGTTTTGTGGCTCCAAGTACCAAAATGAGTTTTAGTGGTTCTAATTCAGTCTAGAATCGATTGCAGGTAATGGTACCAGTAGCCTTTGCATTCAAGAAACTAAAATCTGATGAAACTATTCTTTTTGCCAAGCCAGGCATTCCTAGTTCTCTTCCAGTGAGATGTAGGTTGATAATTTCCATTCTCAGTTTCCGATTAGTCTACCAAATAGTTTATAGATGTGTAAGCTGTTTGAATGAATGGCTTTTAAATTTGATTCCCTCTCTCCTTCAGCAAAAACGTGGCCATATTCTGCAGCTTCCTGTTGGGCCTGGGGGACAGCTGCTTTAACACCCAGCTCCTCAGTATTTTAGGTTTCCTCTATTCGGAAGATAGTGCTCCTGCCTTTGCCATCTTTAAGTTTGTTCAGGTACTACTTAACAAAGCCTTTTGAGAGTATGTTGTGGAATGTTATCAAAATGTTGGGTTGAGATTTTAATGAGCTGAGAAAGAGAATGTTTCTGCAACAGATTCCAACCTGAATTTTGGTATGGAATGGTTTGTAATGCTGTAAAACTGGGGGTAGTTTTCCAGTCTGACTTCAAAGCCTTGGCTGTGTTGTTTGTAGACGAACTTTTAAAACAGCAAAGAAGTGCATTTGAGATGCTACAAGTTTTCTACAGTGAACACTGTTTAAATACAAGTAAAAACTAAATCTGTTGTATATCATATCAAGCCATATGTTGAGCTATAATGAAGTTTTATGATAGCGTGTCTTCTACAGAAGCACGCTACTTAGAGTTGAACATTAAACTGTATATATCAATTTGATGATTCTTGTGCAGTAATACTGGATATCTCCACTGATAATCTCTTTATACTGTGTTTTTCCTCTCAGTCCATCTGTGCAGCAGTTGCCTATTTCTACAGCAACTACTTCCTTCTGCAGTGGCAGCTCCTCATCATGGTGGTTGTGGGCTTCTTTGGAACAATTACCTTCTTTCTGGTGGAGTGGAAAGCAGCAGCAGCTCTTGCTGCCCGTGGCTCAGACTACAGCAGCATTTGATCCGTATACTGTGCCTAGTCCAATGTAAGGAGCAGCACAGACACTTTATTGTGAAGTGATGTGAGAAGGTGAAAAGATCAAGTTGCTGCAGAGGCTGGAATGAAGGAAACTACTACTAAATCACCATCAGTTTAACTGAATGTGGAACATGAGAGAAAATGCCACATTTGAAAGGTTTTCTTGTTTTAATCAGCTGGGTTTGGTATTTATGGTCTTAAAAATCCAGTGTTAGAAATGGAAGGGAAAGCAGAGATCTCTGGATTGAACAACTCTGGTTTGAGATGTACCTTTCAGAATGTAATTGCCTCATTTCATTCTACCATGCATTACAGAATTAGCGGGGTTCTTTTTTCCTCCCTAAACTATTTTCCTATATCCTGATTCTGCAGGCACTTGAATTCTTGTATTGAGCAGTGATATTTTTATAGGGTACATGGTATACAGAATGTCTGTGCAGCTGAGAAATCAATTTGTCATTGACTTTGCCAACAATTAGACATGCAGGAAATGTTGCCGCCTTACTCTGTATCATCCAGTTCCTTGTTTCTCATTTGTTTATGTATTTCATGTGCTTAAATTTTACCAGATCCATGTTTTGGAGGTTTTTTTGTGTGGTGGTTTTTTTTTTTTTTTTTTTTTGTAAAGGGGGCTTAAACTAGCTTCTGGAACTAGAAACAGAA
>JAOEHY010027850.1:2878-25852 GCA_025447955.1 Psilopsiagon aurifrons | reverse complement strand
AGAAAAGAAAAGAAAAGAAAAGAAAAGAAAAGAAAAGAAAAGAAAAGAAAAGAAAAGAAAAGAAAAGAAAAGAAAAGCCACCGAGGAGGGGCAAAGTTGCAAGACTGGGAGGAGAGCTTTGTTCCTCATCTGCAAAGTTCCCGAAGCAAGGATGAGCAGGGTCCTGTGAACGCCATTAATTATGCACAGTACTGATCAGTAAATGCCAATCCCTTACCACGCGATTCCTGCTCCTGCATTGGACATTGCCCATTTTTCTGACGGTTTATTAAGTCACTTCAGTAGGCAACCTTTCAAAGCCTTTTTTAATTTCCACACACACACACTACCCCCCCTCCGTTGTGCAAGTAAGCTGGGACCAGAGCTGCTACACTAAGCTACTTAGCTTGAAAATCAGTTTAGTGAAGGTCTGGGAGATTCTGGGGGGTTTTCCCCTATACAAGACCTATAGCAGGAGCTTAATAACAAAAGTGCGAAAAGAACGAAACTGTACGGAAAATTGCAAACATCAGCAGCAGCTGCCAGAAGCACCAGCAAAATCTTTCCCTAAACCCAAGACCTAAACAGCCAAAAAGGCTGGTGTGATCAGCCCCATTATCCATAAATTAGCTTGAAATTGTTAAGAGATGGAACAAACCAGTGGTGTATATTTTATTTAAGGTAATTTTAATCATAAGGCGGGGAAAAACATATTTTTACTTTTTCTTTTTTTTTTTTTTTTTTCCCTGTGCTTTCGTTGCTTGAATACCTCCTTAACTTTCTGAAAAACCTAACAAAAAGGAGTGCGATGCCAACTCATTAGCCGAACGACGTTTTTAGAAGATAAAGAGCCACGTAGTAAAAAAGCATTTGGGCTCAGGGTGAAAAGCAGAGCCATCTTCCCGGTGGAAAGCGGATGCATGTCTTAAAACAGGAGGGAGAGGAATCTGTAGCAGCCCGGGGTATAACGTGATTATACCTAAGGTAATCACTTAAAATAAATTGTTCACTGTTTAAAGTAAATCGACCTAAATGGCCAAGCTCCTATAATTCAAAGATCATTGGGCATATCAACTCCTCCTGCCTTTGAGAAGCAGTTTGCTAAAACGGTGATCCGTTCAGTTTGTTAGGGCAATGCTTCCATCACCAAGAGATTTGCTATTATTAACAAATCAGTTTAGATAGGGGTCCGATAGGAAATGCAAATCCAGACATAGGGGTCGCTGCTTGGCCGAATTTTAACAGAAGGCTGTTTCTGCGGGAGCTGACTGAAGGGTCTGCCTGCGAAGTGGATATGCGAAGCTTTAACACTGACTCTACTAAAAAAAATGAAGTCAGTGATTTTGATCTGCTCCAGATGTCCTAAGAGTGGATATTGCAGTGCTGGGAATCCGCACCAAATATCTGAGGGCACTGATGGTAATCAGCGCAACACATCAGCCAGGGGGGACTGGCAATTGTGATAACCTGCTGCAAATGTGCAGGGCTGGAGATGGCAGTGATAAACCGCTGAAAATATCTTCAGATGGAGATGACAGAGATGTTGAAAGGAGACACCTAACTATGGGGAGAATGGGATACTAAGCAGGGCACAGGCTGAGAGCGGAGTTCACATATTTACTAGTCTACGGTTCATCCGTGTAATTGCCACGGAGATATGCGCTTTTGCGCGGCGCCCCTTCACTCAAACGCGCGCGTATGGACCTGCTAGTCAGATTCGGGGGTTATGCAGCATTGATAAAAAGATCTACCGAAAGAAAGGGAGGTTTAATGAGTAAAGCACCTTTTTTGTAGCTGGGGAAGCAAAGTTTTCGTCTAATTCTGTAACTGCTGTGAGACATCCTGGTAAAGACTTCTTTTGCAAATCCTCTCTGGTAACAGACGACGAAATATAAGATGTGCTCTTCAGTTGATAGCCTGTTTCAATTTTCTTTCCTGTGGAAAGAATGTGCGGAGGATGGAGTGGAGGGGAGTGACAAAAAATAGATTATCCGTATGTTGCTAATTTTCTGGCTGTTCTCAGCAGGTAGTTTCAGTGCCCTTTTTTTTCTTCTTTTCTTTTCTTTTCTTTTTCTTTTCTTTTCTTTTCTTTTCTTTTCTTTTCTTTTCTTTTCTTTTCTTTTCTTTTCTTTTCTTTTCTTTTCTTTTCCTTTTTCTTTTCTTTCTCTCTCTCTCTCTCTTCCCTATCGTTTTTTAATGTGTAAGTTTAAAATAACTCTACCGTGTTAAGTATCAATCCTATACATTTTAATGATACATCTGTGGGGGACTGAATCCATTAATTTAATATATCTCGCCTAGTTTCTAATTATTCACTGACTGTCGACTATTTGGATCAGTTGACTGAATTTTCATTAAGTGTATTGTATCTGATGTGGCATGGGGCCGTGTTTCATTTGACGACACTTACTTTTTCGGGGGTGCAGGACCTTAGCGCTTGTTTCCTCCCGCCGGCCACCCGCCGCCAGGCCCCATCGCCTTCGTGCGCCCGTCCGTCGTACTGAGCGCTTCTCATCAGCCCTGATTTATGAGCCTTGTTAAACACTCATTATTACTTTGCATCTTTTTTCCAGCAGGGTCTGGGAAACAGCCCCACTTTGTGACAACAGGGCATGTGTCAAACAATTATAGGCGGAGAGGTGATGTAGCTCTGGAGCACCAGATTACCCCCTCCTCCCCTTCACGTCGAACCCGAGGAACATCGCTGTTAAAATGAGGTAAATATATATGTATTTAAAAAATCTTACTCTCTCTTTCCAAATTTAATTTACAGCAACAGCAGGCTTCAGACTTCTGATCGTGCAAACGAACGGGTTGGTTTGTCCAAAAAACCACAAAGTTGAAATCAGGTATACCTGGTCGATTCCCTAAATGTGAACATGTACACATCCATAATGCAAGAAGGAATTAAAGCCTGAGCAGATACCGAGTTTGACTGTACTCGAGGTAACAGCTAATAAGGCGTTTAAGAAGATTATTTTATTCAGGCATTTGAAAAAGAAATGATGGTCATGTCTCACTCTCTCTTTTTTTTTTTTTTTTAAGTAAATTAAGAGAAATTGATTTTTTTTTTTTTTTCCTCTGATGCCCTGGCGGTGACTTTTTATTTATCCTTTATCAGTCCACTTCAGTTGCAACTTACATTTATTTCTGATAGCAATTCGAATACACAGATGCTCTCTGCCGTACCGCTTTTGCAAATGAATTGTTAAAGCTATGCACACGGGCCTATAGGAACAAGCTCACACATCTATAGAATGAATCATCTGCTTTTCTCTGCATTTATCTGTCCGTCTGTCTATCAACCTATCTATGAATATTTTATGGGTCTGAACTTAATTAACAAAATAATTTCCATTTTGTCTCCAAAATGATCAACAGCAATTATGTGAGATTTTTAAGGTTTAAAATTTTATGTCACCAGACTGCTGCTCGGGGGCAGAGGCACAATTGCCGTGCCAGCTGCAGTTGTATTTATTTGTTTTTCTGTCTTGTTCCTGTAGGGCTGCATTATGCATTTTTTAATTAGTTTGTGTTTGTATTTCACCCGTCCCAAATCAATGCCATCCTGGAGCAATGCAATGTAAATTCCTGCAGTACAGGTGTAGCTGCTAGCTCTGGAACACTAGGAAACTCATGTCTTACAAATGAAAGCAGTGAATGCCATTCAGCCAAACTGTCAGCTTTAAACAGCCAAGAGGAAGGAGATCAAAGCAGAGAGCAGGAACTTCTACTCTCCAGATTAGTCTTTATGGTTTGAAAGCCTAATGCTATTAAAGGGAGCCAGGACATACAGCACATCGTTGGCTACAAAGTTACTTCTAATTTTGCTCAAGTCCTGCCTTATTTTGGCCAGCGTAAGCTTTCAGAGAATTTCAAGATGCACTGTTTCCTTTGAGGCCTAGTAGCTACTCATCTGAAATTATGCAGAACTAATACCTTCAGAGACACATTTCTGTTTGTGCACATATTTATATAACTTATCGCCTTTTGAAAGATAATTTTGATTTCCTCCTAGGTTCCACAAAGTCTTTTAATAGAACCCGTGGCAATAAAACCTGAAATTCTAGTATCTCCAGACATGAAACGTCCCTTTATGTTGTGTTTGGTGTCTCTTCTTTCTTGAAATGACCTCTGTACGGTGGTGTATAAATCTATTATTCCAGTCACTGGGGAATTATTTTAAAGCCATTTTTTTTTTTTTTTTTTTGTCAGGAATAAGAGATCGTTCATCTTTAACTAGGCCACATAGAAATTATGATTCAACAGCAGTGTATATTTAATTAGAGTAATCTCACTTGAATTTAATTACCTAATGAATTATTTGTTTAAAAGGTAAAACGGCTTGTTTGCCAAGTACAGTGCAACCTACTGATAAGAACTTCTGTTATAAGAACATTAATATTTAAAAAAAACCATTTTATGGTTTCATATTTTAACTCTTTGGTTCTGACAGCCCTCGGGGGGCACATCGAGCCCACCGCTATCAGGGCTCCCAGGCTCCCATCCACCCCTTCCTTTCGCCTCCCTTCAGCGGAACCTCCGCCGCCGCCGACTCGCGTAAGTAACTCTCCCCAGAGCGCCGCACCGTGCGGAGGGAGCGGAGGGTGGGATGTCAGGGGCGGAGACACAGAACACGGGAGGCTCTGCAGAGTAAATTTCGACGAGAAACGGCGGTGCCGGAGCTACTCGGAAGCGGCTGTGAGGCCGCCCGGCTGCGGCAGGCAGAGAAGCTACGTGCTGCTCCGCGCCCTGCGCACAGCCGGGGAGCAGCCACCCTCGGAGCTGCTCCCTAGGGCTGCTGTCCCTCCAAGCAGCGTCGTGCATGGAGGAGATCCTGGCCAGGAAGGTGTCGAAGTGAGGAGCGTCAGGCTGCAAACCCGTCATCTTCTTTCTTTTACTTTTTTTTCACTTTCTCCCTTTCCCCGCAACCTTATGGACAGTGCAGCTAACGGCTGTCCTTTGATTATGTTTTTTCTGCCGAGGCAGCCAAAACTGACCAGCCTCTACCCTTGACCTTTCTCCTCGGTTCCCAAGTTTTCCAGCCACTGCATTGTTCGTCTCCAAGATACAAGGCGCACACACAGTGCTGGACCACAACACTTGTCAGGAGAATCGTCTGCAAGCACCACAGCTCGGGGATTATCCGCCTCAAAATAATATTAGAAAAAAAAAAAATAAAGCCATTTTTTTAGATGCAGTAGTGGGAAGCTCTCCTTGATGCATTCAACTGCAGAAACACTAGGTCAAAAAAAAATCCTTTTTTAAAATTTTACTTTGTGTGGTTTATTTATTTATTTATTTATCTTCCTTGGGTTTGTTTTCTTCTGAGCTGGGAACTCTTCTATAGTGTTTGACAATAGGACCTCTCGAAGGTACCACAGTGCCCACTTGTCACTCGGACCCAGAGCTTTCGGTTCGTTATCCTCCCTTTCCCTGAACACAGCGAGGCCACCGGCGAGGCCTGGACCTCCCTATCCCCACCCCTCAGTGATGCTCTGGCACTGGGCAGGAAGCCCGATAACTGTCAAGAGCAGGGAACACGTATTAACACGTCTTTGGAGGTGGCGAAGGGGATCAGGGTATGCCAAAAAGGAAGAGGGCATTTCCCCCTTACTTTCTTTTGGTAGGTAAGAACCTACCAAACATTTCTGCTTGCGAAGCACCAGCAAGAGGGAAAGAGGACAGTGTGCATACTTAAACAGTAGGAAGAGAGAATAAGAAGCAAGCTTAAAACTCAGTTTGAGGGATATTGAGGCATCAGTTCGAGCCAAAGCCGTGTTTGGGGGACCTTAATAGGTGGCACTGAAGCTCCCAGTCGGGCAGACCTCCAGCACCACTAGTTAGCAGCTGGGCGCACAGGCGTTCCGGGCACACAAAGCTGGAGACATACCCACGCTTTCAAACACCGAGCCTGCCTACTCGGCAGGGAATTCATCCCCCTTCACCCCTTGCAGCCAGATAGGAGATGACGCCCAGAGGAGGTGTCTCCCAGCGGAGGTGCGGGGCTCGCAGTCCCAGGAACTGTCGGCGCCGGGCTCCGCGCAGCCGCTCGCTCCTGCAACCCTTACGACGTCGATGTTTGGAACTGAGATTGACTCGCTGCAGTTTCCACTACAGTTGGCTGCTTTGCTGCAGACGTGCCCGCTCAAGTCCTCAGTCAGCTGTCAGACAGCTTGCTCAGCACTCAGCTACGCGCCAGTTCAGCGGGGCTCGGGTCGTGGTGTGGTGCCGAGAAAGCCCTCGGGAAGAGAGCCGGGGCGCGGGGCTTGGGGTTGCGCAGGAGGTCAGGCGGGAAAAAGGGCAGAGGAGGCAACCCTCGGACTTAACCATTCTGTCCCCTCCATTTCAAGGCGGGAAGGCGGGGATGCTCATTTAGATTTTTTTTTTTTTTTTTTTATTTTTTTTATTTTTTATTTTTTATTTCTCCCCCCATGATTTTTGGAGGTCTGCTGAAGAGAAGCAGCTTTATGCACGGGCTGCACAAGCTGCTGGCACTGTGGCGGTTTACCCTCACCTCAACTCCTATTTCTTGGTGCCGGAAATGATGTCTCTCTTGCACTTCCAGGTAAACACACCAGGTCCAGAACCTAAGGGTAGCCTCGGAAGTCTTAGAGCTAGAATGGCCTATTGATTTCAGAAAATCTCAGACCTCACAATTATATTAAAAATGTTTAAGACATTCAAAGCTGAGACTGCAGTAATTTTCAGAACCTACAGCAAACTTGTCACAATATCTCACTGTTCAGAGGCACATAAATAAGTTGGCCTCCTCTACTATGAGTCATTTTCACACAGGATTATTAGAATCCACTGGCAACTCCATTGAAATGTTTGTAATGGCTTTAGGTTATTATGGGAGTTATAGATCTGTAGGACTGGTGTTTTAATTCTTGAGGGCCCTTGCTTTTCTTGAAGTTATGAGTGCAGTTGTCACAGCACATTTACATAACATAGTTTACTCCATTAATTCTGGTAACTAAATACATATATTAGCAGACCATATTTGTCTGTGTATTTTTATTCTTACCTCCTTTGGAAGATGCATGCCTTTCCACTGTATTATTACTGATAAAGTACAGCTGTTTAACTTCAATCATGTGGTTATGGTAGGACAAACTATTAAATAAATATTAGACTGGAAGTTGTTGAATTAAAATTCCTCACAAAAGCTCCTCAGATTCTTTTTAATATTCTATAAACAGTATAATTTATAATGTCATTCTATCCCTTCTACAGCTTTCTTCTAATACTTCAGCATTAGTAGTAGTTGATGTATTTTCTTTCTTTGCTTTCTTTTTTTCTTATATAGTCACTCTTTTTGCTAATGAAATTGTCAAGTAGCCATTGATGTGTGCTGCATTTTAATGATAACATTTTGTTTTATCCAATACAACTTTTTAATAAAATTGTTTGGATCTCATTTTAAGGACAGGTGTAAACTGTTGCTTTGGTTTTAATGCCTAGTATGGACCTGGGCAAGTTTTTTGCTTGTGAACAGATATGCTCTCAAGCCAGACTACATGTTTTTATGTATTTATACACTTACATACATTTTTTATTTTACTTTAGGCTTACTGAATTATAATTAGCATCCCCTTCTGCTTCTTTCCTCTACATTAATATGCTACAGTCCATGAGGCTCATCTCTCTCTTGTATTTGTCCTTTCTAGTAACGCAAAAGTATATCTGAATGGCAACAATGCTTGAGCTTGGCCTGTATCAAACAGCAGTAGTCCATTGAAAGCACTGCATCAAGGTAACAGTGAAACTAGAAAGAAATTATATTTTAAATAATAAAAACAATTTGAATGGAAACATTTCTACTGAAACACAGTATTATGAGAAAATCCTTCATAGGTGGTGCTTCTAACAAATATTTTTTGGTAGAATAATAATGTGGCTTTTCTTAACATTTCATAACAGTTAATCATTGTCTCCACTGAACTATTGACCCAAATGCTATAAGAAATAGGATACTTGACTGCTTACCTTTTTTTAGGACTAGGTCTCTGTGGTAGTTTAATCACTGTAGCAATGAGTAGAACTTAGTGTGCACTTATGGGCTACATCATTGTATTCCACAAAGTAGCACTGATTTTATTGATTCACTGCAGTTCTTCCCCCTTCTCAAACTGCTGTTCCCTATCTCTGCATGTTTAATTTTACTTATGTATAGTACTTCATTGACAAAGATGGCAATTTTTAGGATTTTACCTGGGGTTGTGAACACTCAAATAGTATCGACAATATCACATCCACTGTTAATTCTTCATGCACAACTGCATGAAGACTTAATATAGACTTAATACAGACTGCTTCAATTTACAAGACATTTTATACACTCTGGATAGGTATAGTTTTCTTTTTTTCCCCATGTGCATTCTACTGTTTCCTCATATGTTTTGCATTGCTCCTAGACAAGATAAATTTTAGAAGTCTAAGTCATAATGTTCAGAGACTTAAGACATTATTAAGAACAGTAAGGAATTATGAGCATTTATAAACACCACAGGCCCAAATTAAGACCCTAAGTTCAGCAGCTGGAAGCTTTTTGGGGTTAATTACTACAAGCAAAGAGAAAACATGCAAGGAACTATGTACCAAATATATTCTGCTTCCTCAAGTTAAAAGAACTATCAATAAGTATAGATAGTGGAGGCTGAATTGAAGCTTTTTATTGCGTTTACCTATGTCTATAAGCTCAAATATTTGACACCTGGATGCTTTTTGAATGGCATGGGATACTCAAAGACAGATGCAAAACAAATGTAAGCCGAGCTGATGCTTTGAAGGCAAGGAAAATTGAAGGCAATGTCCTGCAGTACTAGACTGACAATGGGGAGGGAAATATTTGCTTTTCTGTTTCATCTTCTATTTCTTTCCCCAGATTTTCCACGAGGGTCAGAGTGTTAGACAACAACATGGTCATTCAGTAGTTCACAGGTATATTTTTTCTCTCTCTTGCCTTGTCTCAGGCCAACAAGTGCAAGCATTTGCAGTAGTTCATACTGTACTGGCATCACGGCTCTAATTGCACTAACCCAGAACACTGTTGCCATAAACATTTCTATACTAACCTTAATAATTCTAATGCCTTGCAGAAGCAGTCTTGGTGCAGTTGCTTTGATGTAGTAGATACTGCCAGCGTAATTCACAATAATCTTGCAATCCTTACAAAGTCTGCTCTGTGCAATTTTCTTCTTCTTCACATTATTTACTTGGCCTAAACTACTTGCTGTTTCATATAGTGATGAATACCAGTTCATTTAGTTCAAATAAAATAGTCTCTTCAGATATTGATTGGTGCTGTGACTAATCCCCACTTCATGAGTCCATCCTGGGACCTGTTGGGAAGTTTCCTCATAATTCAGTGCTACTACATGGCTGAAAAAAACTTCTGTGTTAATATAAAAATTTCCACCTACACACAGGCTTGGCATGGATTTCTTGCATTGTCACAAGTTTATGCACTCTCTTAAACTATGATAAGCTCTACAGGTATAAGAAGGATTTCTCTATCAGAAACTGGAGCATTTGATGGAAAGAAGAGTGTGGTCAAGAGCCTTTGACATCTCAGTTCCGCTGTAATGTTCCTATTATCCATTTCCCCTGGCTCAGTCTTGTCAGCTCTGTGATTGATCCTACATTAAAACCAATCTTGAACTTAAAGTTATTTTTATTAAAAGCAGCATCCCTATATTCTCTGTGTTTAACTTTACTTGGCAGTTGATAAAGATTTCAGAGATGTAATTGTCTTTCTGCATGCTTATATAATGCCTACTCCATCCGAGACCCCAAAGCCCAAGCATCAATAAAAAGAAACCATCAATTTTTCACTGATGTGCCTATTCTGCTTAAAAATTGTAAGTTCAAGCAATTAGAGACTCAGGTGACCTGTCATGTAACTACAGTTTAATGAATAAATGCTACCCTTTCTACACCACTAAAACTGACACTTGAAAGAGCATGTACTTGCACAAGAGTGAAAAACATTTCTGGTTTTGTTTGCTTTCATGTTTCTAACATGTTTTGGGGAAAAATAGTGGCCTGTAAATGCAAACTGACCTTCAGCCGCAGCTGATACCAAGTAGCTTTATAGCTTGTTATCTGACTGTTCACAGTGTTAGAAAAGAGTATTGGTGAATGTGTGTTTAACTGGACTTCATGCTTCTGTGCATGTAGTACTTGCACAGTTGCCCTAATAGTAAGGGAATTAATTAACACACAAATTGAACACTTTGTTATATTATCACTACTGTTTGGCTTTACTTGGCAAAAGTAGAAATGAAGGAACAAATGTAAGAAAGAAAATAAAAAAGCATTTAATAAAACCTGAAGGATTACTTCAGCCAGCTGGACACATTCATGGGACAAGTGGGGATGCAGCTAAGCACATGGAAAGGTAGATGAAGACATTTCAGGGGCAATTTTCCAGGTCAGGACCTGACCCTGAGAAGTGAACAATGTCCTGCTGAGGGACAGTTACTAGTGGGGTCTTTCAGCAGTTCATATGGGAACCCTTGCTGTTTCTTATTAACCTAGGAGTTAGGATAGAGTGTACTCTTAGCAGGTTTGCACATTGGGTGAAAGAGGCTCTTTGACGGGAGGGCAGGCTGTTATTCAGAAGGATGTTAATATGTTAGAGAAACCTGGAGCTCAGCAGGAATCTTATGAAGTTCGGTATAGGTGAATGTAGAGTCCCAGCCCTCGTGTGGGAGGATATTCTCTTTTCACTCAGGCTTTGCATCAACTGGTTGAAAAGCAGCTTTGTGAAAGAGAACCTGAGTGCCTCAGTAGGTAACAGAGGGAACAGGAACCAGCAGTGGGCAGGATTTTCTGTGAAGAAAGCCAACTGCATACTGGACAGTGATAATATGAATGTAGCCAGTAGGAAGGAAGTGATTATTAATAATGTGGGTGTCAGGCTCTTTTCCCAAGAAACAAGTGATGGGACAAGAGGAAATGACCTCAAGTTGAGCAAGGGAAGGTTTAGAAAAAGTTATTCACTGAAAAGACTGTCAAACACTAGGGAACAGGCTGCCCAGGAAAGTAGCTGAGTCACCATCCCTCGAGGTATTTAAGAGATGTGTAGATGTGGTGCTTATGGATGTGGTTTAGTGATGGACTTGGTAGTGTTAATGGTTGGACTAGACTATCTAAAGGGTCTTTTCCAACCTGAATGATGATATGATTCTTCTTATATGGTTCTTCTCTATTTAGCACGTGAGACTTCATGCGAAGAACTCTGTCCAGTTTTGAGCTTCCCAGTGCAAAATAGGTATTGACATGCTGCAGTCTGTGTAGTGGAGGGCTACCAAGATGATTAAAAGCCTGGAGCGCATGATGAGGAGACTGGGAAAATTGCGCTTGTTAAGCCAAGAAAAACAGCCTAATGGCAGATCTTGTTCCTACCTTCACATACTTTTTGATAAAATGTGCAATCAAAATGGCAATACTCTTCTTAGAGT
The DNA here is from genome assembly GCA_025447955.1 of Psilopsiagon aurifrons. Classification (NCBI taxonomy): domain Eukaryota; kingdom Metazoa; phylum Chordata; class Aves; order Psittaciformes; family Psittacidae; genus Psilopsiagon; species Psilopsiagon aurifrons. The sequence goes on along the minus strand of JAOEHY010027850.1, from coordinate 14,402 downwards.
GGCAAGATAAGAAGCAGAAGACACAGTCTGCTATATGGGAAATTATGATTAGATATATAAAAAAAGAGGAGCAGGGGGGAGGCTGCAAAGGAAAAGTAAGCCAAAAGTGTCCAGACAGACTATGGACTCACTGTCCTTGAAGATAATAAAAAATGAACTGGACAAGGCCCAGAGGATTCTGGCACAGTTCAACTTGCTTTGAGAGGAGCGTGGAACTAGATGGCCTTCAGAGATCCTTTCCAACCAAAACTATTTTATGATTTTGTAGTAGCTGAACTCATAGCAATGTAAGAGTGGAGTTAAGATACTTTCCTATGCTACAAGGCTATCTCTGGCAGTCTATATAATATGTGGCTAAAATGTACGTAGCTGTAATTCATCTACAGATTGACTACAGGTACATTTATTTCACAGCTTTGAACTTTTGTCAGAATGCAGTGTGTAACAGCACCAATGCTTCTGTCTCTTATGGATATGTACTGCAGCAAACAAGCCATATGAGTAAGCTACGGAGATCTGACGAGCACTTTGCCGTCTTTCAGAAAACCATTTCTGTGTCCAGGAAAGAGTGGAGAGGAGGGAGAAAGGCAGGAGACCTGAGGAATAATCATCATCCAGGTAGCTAACTGGCTTTCCAACCCAGCTGATGCTTCACTGGCCTGCTCCAGGGGACATACAAGAGGAAGACTTACATATAAATTTGCAGGATACCAGTATGAGAAAGCAGAGCCTCCAGTCATTATCATGTGTTATACTTCTGAGGATAATTTCTCTGAGTACACAAGTAAGGGTATTTCCTAGCTGAAGAGCTGCTGTCTGGCCAGGCTACTATGATTCAGCTTTCTTGGCCTGAGATGTCCCAGAAGTGTCTCTTGGCCCAATCCAAGATTAAGACCCTTGTCATTTGTTACAAAATAACAAAAATCAAGGACACTGAATGTAAAGTACATAGAGGGGGGAGCAGGAATGGCTTTAAATGGGTTTTGCAGTGTTGAAATGGAAGTGTCCTCTGACCTTTCTTAATCCTACTTATTGTTTATGAAATAACAAGTACTGCTAAATAAAAGAGATATTCTTAGTTGTGGAATTAACTGTAGTTACGTGCCATCCTGTAATATTTCATAATTTTGTAATTGCTTAAAGTGCTGATATTTAGTGAACATAATTCCTTTATTCTTTCTTTGCCTAACGAATAATCATCTTTGTAATAGGTAATAGAATTGTGAACTGAACAAAACTGTACATGTAAGTGTTCAAAACATTTCTATTTGTCTTTTGTTTCAGTAGGAATCCAAAACAAAGTTAATCTGATCAACAGGGATCAATAGAAAAGTGACTGAAGATTCGTATTTCTTTGAAGTCAGTGAAGGCAGTGATATAATCCTCCTAAACAATGAAGGCCTTTAATTCAGAGTCTTCAACACTGAAAGGCATTGTGGAGTGGGATTTGCAGTGTTTCTGGTTTTAATTTAAACTGTACAAGCAGGTGCAGAAATGGGAGGTGAATTACTATTACATTGTTAACAGTACTATAACACAAAACCCCCAGAAAAGTCCTAGACCCGAGTTATTGACGACTGGAATAGTAAAAAACTCTTAGAAGAGCTTCCTTCTGTTTTACCCTTCATGTCCCCACACCCAGTTTTAATGTATCCATCTTTTCTTTCTTTCTTTCTTTGTGATTGCCTTAGGTCTGAAGGACAGCTACTTACTTGGGACTCCCTTACCTATGTGGGCTGGCCACCTTTGGAAGCAAGACCAGTCAGTTCTTCATCCTCCTGCTACTTTGTGACCTCACCTGAAAGCAATGGACTGGGCTGCAGAGGGCCCTTCTGTGAGTTTTTGGGGCTGAGGAATCCATAAGACAATGTGGGACAGGTTCACCACCATGAGTTACAGGTGGTTGGTTCATCAGGTGGGTAACACCAGCCAGCTAGACAGGACTTACCAGCCAGACTATGTCCCACCCTTCCCAAGTGAGAGGAACAGGGCAGGCTCAGGGGTGGCAGTGGGGGGTCAACTGAGAATACTTGGTAGTGAGGCAAGTCCACAGAATATAAGTTGGCAAAGCAGGATCAGGTCTGGTGACAGCAGCAGGGGTCCTACCCAGTCCAGTGACCACCAGATAGATCCCTGCAGTGAGGTGGCAGGTCTGAGGTCAAGCTGGGAAATAAGCCCATGTTTTAGGGTCCAGCCCAGCAGAGTCCATGGCCAGGTATGGCTGTGATGGACCTGGAGACAGGCAAAACTACAGCATAACTCATCCAGGGACTGATGGTCCCAGGCTGAGCAGAAATGTGACTGTGGATAGGGAGGAGAGGAAGAGTGGAAGTGGGGCACCCAACTGGGGCTATTAAAGCCTATAAGTGCCCTTGTGCCCTTGATAAGCATATGGGACAGGGTCTCTGGTTAATCTGAGAGCAGGAGTAGTAAGAGGATCTTTGCTGGAAGGTACAGTATTGGACAAGACAGGATGCAAAGAGTGGCCCTCCAGCTTATGCTAAGGCACTAAACCGAGTTTGCCAATGTAGAGCACAAAGGACTCAGATTATGCTGAAGCTGATGTCAGTGCTGTTAATGGACATCAGAAGAAGGGTGTTTTCATTCTCTACATTTCTGTCTACAGCCCAGGCTTGTGAAAACACAATATGTAGTAGAACACCTGTTGCTAGTCATCATTAATTTGTTCAGGGTGAAAAGAGTGATTTCATAGTATTCTTTTTATGACTTCTTTCTCTTCTGTTTCCCTTAATTCATGTTCATTTAGGGTCTATTTGGAAAATACTAATATTAAATAACTATATTCAATATTTTTGTTCCATATTTGTTACAGAAGGAATTGGGGATTGGTGGATTATTCTTTGTGTCTTGATTATTCACTTTTTTTCCAATCTTTCCTTCTCTTGTAATGTGAGAGGAAGTTCAACTTTTGAACCTTGGGTTAAAATATTTGTCTTGGCCCTACGCTGAACTTGCTGATTTCACTGGTTTATGCTTTGGTTTGTAAAACCTACAAAGGTATAGATGGGCAAAAACAGGCTTACTGTGGGTTCACAACTTTAATAACAATGACTGCAATCATTGTGAAGACCATTTCAAATGCATTTAGTTCTCATGTTGTTTTTGGAGTTTTCTGTCTACCTGTAAGAAAAAAAATACTGTCCACCAACCCAAGAACCTCCAGGAACTCAGGGACACACAACCATCAAAGCTGTCACAGAAGACTGGTTTCATGGCACTGGGGGAAGAGGCATGATGCCAGAGTGTTGCTCTTATCTTCAAAGAACATCTGCCTGAATAGGGTCCTCTTTGTTTCAGGAGCCATGGGTGTGTTTTACATGCACTATTCATTTATTTTTTCAGATGCACCTTCAGAGATAATAAGGACTGCGCTGATTGCTGAAATAAGATTTGGAATTTAACAGATTGTGATGCTCAATAACATAATTTTCTTTGACAAAACCATCATAGGTAGTGCTGTCCTAGTTTGCTAGCTCTGGAAACTAAAGTTGATTCAGAAGTGCAAGAATGAGACTCAAAGAGCATAAAAAAATAAAAGTGCTATTCATCACTATTTCAGTTCCACCAACTTGTTATTTTTATTGTTCTTCAGAATAATGGGATTTATTAAAGCAATTTATCCTCAAGTCACATAATACATGTTGTGCATGAAGAGTGAAGAGGATTCTAAACATCAAAAGATAAAAAAGCACCTTAAATATAACAGAAATCTACCGCAAGGAGACCTACACTTCAAAAACTATCTAATTTCTACCTGGAGCAAGCAGAAAACAAGTACATATGTAAAATAAAAAGTTCAGTTATTAAAACCACTCAAACAGAGATATTTGGATAGTTATTGATGTGTTCAAATGAAAGAAGATGATTGTGTATATGAAAGGTTTTAAACAGCTGTCTTTGGAATCAAATAAAGAATTAGATAAACATTCTGGCTGCCATGCGTCTGGGATATATACACCAACACTCACTATTCACAAATCGCTAAATGGTTGTTGGACACCTGAAATTCTATTGATTATTAAAGCTCAATCGTGTCTGAAAGACTTGTTCAAAAGAACAGGCAAGCAAACAAGCAATTACACGGTGTTGGGACTCAGTATATACGAAATTCACTACAATAAGAGTAAACATTCTGACCAGATAAATAACCTTAGTTCAATATGGCAGTAGCCATAACAGGAAACCTTTCAAATGTCGATTACATAAAATTAAGGATGATACAGGGAAAAGAGTATTGTAAATCAGACAGCAGGAAATTTCAAGGATCACAAATTCTTGCCTAATATAAATTATGGCAATAAATTCTAGCATGGATTGTTTCTTTTATAGCAATGGTTACCAAGAAAATAGGAAATGTGAGCTGAAATTCCAAGACATTTAAATCATGGCAGTTCCTTGAAGTTTGATCATTTTATTTCATTTCCAGCTTGCTGAAAAATGAACACAAGCAATAGATAAACTATTTGACTGTATAAGTTAATGTCTGCTTAGATTCTGCGTTAAGTCAGCAAACAGCAGTCAATGTAGTTATTAAGGTAACTGGAAATATCTAGCTAACCTTATTCCTTCTCTCATATGTGACCCTCATGACATATTCAAGTAACAAGAATTCCACTGAACACCGTGGAAAGATACCAGGATAAAACTGGCACGTGGGTCAATTTCAGTGCTTGGCAGAGGTTTTTGTCCCCTGGATCTTCTCATTATTGCAAAACACTCAAAGAATAACTGCCTGAAAGATGAGAATAATGATTAAAAAAAATAAAATTCTTTCAAGAGTGTATCCCAGACTACTGTGCCTGGCTTTTCACTCACTAGAGTTATTAGTCATCTCACAAATGGCTTCACAGGGATGGACATTGTACTCTAACCCTGGTCTCCGCTTGTGGGGATGTCCTTATGTTGTAATTAGAGGAAAGATACTACCTCAGAGAAAACTGTAATATAAACATGAACTGCTCTGGCTAGCATTAATCTATTTTGATATGAAGTGATGTGGCATCAAGGGAAGTCGAAGGAGATTTTCTTCCTATGGTTTACAAACAAAAGAAGAGCCCTGCAAGACTACAGAAAAACACAACTCCAACAATGCTTGTAATTTGGCCTGGAGTTGATGCCACTGCACCTTCAGGCAAACTCATGCAATGTAAAATACTACTAGTGAACTTCAGTTCTGTGCAGAAGGCAGGTCATAATGAACATTGGCTAGTCATTGTGCCATGATGACTAGTTAAATGCCAAAGCAATGTTCTGCATAAAGTAACATAGGTTCCTATATATTTCTGATCAAATACTCCCAAAAGAAAAATTCTTGTGTTGCATATATCATGTTCCTGTCCTTTGAGAATAACCAACCTCCTCCTCCCCCCCAAAAAAAAACAAAACAAAACAAAACAAAACTAAATGAAAAAATTAATCTCTGGTTTTAGGATTTAAATTTCACTGCCCTTAAGCTATAAAAAAGGTCTTGTTCAAAAACAGAACTTTATATCCAACTATATGAGTGCAACCAGTCTGCAATCTCCCCACAGATTTATATCGGTTTGGGACCAGCCTGTGTGTACTCTCTTCAAAGGGGAATGAGAATAACAAGTGTACAACTACACAGTGTCATCTTACACCATTGAGTGTGTGATATAGCTGATTAACTGTGAACATAGATAATACAGAGATGATGCCCCTGAATTGTTCTGCAGTTCTTCAGAAACATGTAAGTAAAGATTTGGACCCATTATTTATTTGCCGTTCATACAAGATACTCTATTATATATCTTATTCAATATACTTTGGAGCTTCAGCTAAAGTGGAGCCATTCCTGGAATAAGATAGAAACTTTAGTAGTAGCTCTAATGCCTTTGCAGCAAGGCCAGAAGGAAGTTTAATTTCTCCAACTCATGGGATTGCTTTGTACAGGACTGGTTGTACAGGGACTTGTTGCTGAGCAGTGGTGTAAGAAGTAATCTCTCAGAAGACCTGGAGTTGTTCCTTTCAGCACAACTGTTTAGATGATGGCAACACTGTCTGACACTAAGGGCACATAAAAACCTCATCTCTCGTTTTCCTTTTATCTGGTTGGAGTTAATGAAAGTATTAGGAGGTGAGCAATTTCTTTGCAGAGAGTTTATTGTTTAGGTCCACAACATCAATAAGAAATGAGGTATTAAAATATATTACAGGAAAAATATGTCAATTTTCCTCTTTTTTCCAGTGTGCTTTGCTTCACTGTGTCTGTCATTAGGCAGCAAAGACTTCATAGTATGGATGTTTTTTTTTTTTGTGTTGTCAGTGTCAAAGAAATAGTAAGGTATGAGCATAGAGATTAAATTAATATGAAACTTTAAATATTGCATTTAGGATGGTGGAAATGTACCACATATTCTGCAATAAATTAGTTATTTATATTCCATTATCCTATTACAATTCCAGGAATGCACTTCCACTACTTCTTGTATTTTGCCAGCAAACTCTTCAGATCAGAGACTTGACAAAAGAGAAATAAGTATTGAGTATCTGGATAGTCTTCATTTTTCACAAACCAAGGAATTATATTTCTAACAAGTCCTCAAGTGAACTCATGATACTGAATTCTGCTGACTACTCTTGACTCCTGTGTTTTCACCAAGGAACTGTGGAGATAAATGGAAGCATGTACTCCTCAAATCCGTCTGTGTCTGGGTTCCCAGTTCTCACTTGCAGACTCTGGCAAGGTTCAGACTTCCATGTATTTTCTGATTTTATTTTAGCAGACAAAGCTGATCTGCTCTCTACTACAAATAACTGCAGATGGTAATGCTAGCACTGGTAAGCAATCAGGTAAATGCCAATCCTTCCTTGGAATGCCCCAGCCTCTACTGATGAGGAAGCTTGCATGCAGCACCATTGTCAGGAGCGCTCATTTATCATTGACCAACTGGGGAGACATGAGCTAAAATGCCACCAGGAAAGAGACAGCAGCTCTGGTGTAAATGCTGTACATTTGTTTCAAGGGAAAATTGAGAGCAGAAAGTAGGGCTAAATGTATTAAATAAATAATTTGCTCTGAGTCAGATTCTGCTATGTTTACTCATTCAGAAAAGTACTTTATTTAGCACCTGAATGAGCATTTCACATGGAGAGAATTATCTGAAGCAAGAGAAAAAAATCAGAAATTTGCACTGTATTGTGGGAAATATCAGAAACTGCTTAACCATGGGAGACTGGTTAGAAGTCTTGCAGTAACAGTGGGTAGATCACTTCATCTTAGTGTAGTCTATGCAGAAGGACTGTCTGGAGAGTTTAGTACCCAATTTCTAAGAATTTCTCTGTTGTCTATATTCAAATGATGATTTTCAGCTAAGCTTGAATGAATTTTCAAAGGGACAGCAGGTTCCAGACTGGTCTCTTACTACCTTCCTGCTTCCTGCTCCAAAGCACGTGTGAGGATCCTATAAGTGCTCATAAGCAATCAGTAAGAAGAAATGCAGATAATAAATACAAATGCAGAATAACATAGCTTATAGAAGATCCCAGGGTGTCCCCAGTCCAGTCTCCTGCTCAGAGCAAGGTCAGCTATGGGATCAAATCAGGCTGCATAGGGATTTATCAGCTTGGTCTTGAAAGCTTCCAAAGACAGAGGCTGAACAGCCTCTCAGGGAAACCTGCTCCACAGCTTGACTGTTTTGAAGATGATAAATTTTCCTGATATAAAAACCAAGATGGCATTTTTTTTTTTTTTTTTTTTTTTTTTTTTTTTTGTGCTCTTGGATGACTGAAGAGCTTCAAATGAAACTATTCTTTGTGTGAAAGATATGTTAATTTTCTGCACCTTGTTTTGTGTAGGATTTGATTTGTAAGGCATTTTCTAAAAATATCTATTAGTCTGGGTCTGACAAATTACATAAATGGATATTTAGACAGTGCATCTAGGTTAGAATGCAGGTAGCAGAGGTTCTGAGGATCTTGACTCTGGAGGATGTATTCAAAATCTGCAGTAGGTATCCCAGGCCTTCTGCATCTTTTTTCCTGTTCATAGGCAAATAAGACTTATTCTTAGTAAGAACATTCACAAGTTTTGTGGGGCTGACACTCTTAAGAACATGTTTGTGATACAGAGTTACAGAAGTGTTGATAGCTTGTGTATTTTTAGTTTTGTGATGGGAATCACATTAATGAGAACATCTGACTCAGAATGTTAATGCTTATTCTCATGTGAGATGAAACAAGTAGACAAACTGATAACAGCATCACATTTATGTAGCTGATCTTTTCTCTTTTACTTTTATACAATGTATTATTTCTAGGGAAAACAACAACAGCTGTAAAACTTACTCTGGACAGTTAATTAATAAATCTATATCAACTAAATTTAAACCACTGTTAACTACAAAACTAGAAGTTTGAATCACTCATGAATTCAATTGTATATTTCATCTCCAACAGCTTCATTGTGACAACCAATTTCTAAGGACTGCTAACAGGGGATGATAATGGAGGGTTGAAAACATTATATAGCGCATGAACTCTGGTTTGTTGTTGCTACTAAGCAGAGCATGAAGGATAGAGATCATGAAACCCTGAATGAAAACATTTTAAATTCTCATACAACAGCCATCATGTCTTCCGTTGTACTTCCCCTCACTGTCAAATCCCTTCACAACCACTCCTGTACACATTCTTCAGCTAAAATTGCACTCAAATATATTTGCACTTAGGAAATGTGGTGTTCCAGGTACTTTGAAAGCAGACAGTTAATCTGACCCATCAGTCCTTGACAGGCAGTTGCTACTTAGCCATTCAGCACATAAATGTCTCCAGATGCATCTGGGCTGGCAGCGCAAGGAGAGGTAGACATGGAACAGTGGAAGAGTAAAAAGTGTTGGGGGGAAGTTACCTGGAGGGGAATATAGCACATACAAAGAGCTATTACTGTATGGGTGAATTATACTGGAAGTAGAGGACATGGGTGATCTGAAGGGGCCATACTACAGCTACAAACAACTTTATCTGCCTTTTCCCAAACTTTCCTTCCAAAAGGGGGCCTATAGGGATGCTTGGGAGGGACTCTTCTTTAGGAACTGTAGTGATAGGACAAGGGATAACAGGTTCAAACTTAAACAGAAGAAGTTTAGATTGGATGTGAGGAAGAAATTCTTTACTGTAAGAGTGGTGAGGCACTGGAATGGGTTGCCCAGGGAAGTTGTGAATGCTCCATCCCTGGTGGTGGTAAAGGCCAGGTTGGACAGAGCTTTGGGTGGCATGGTTTAGTAGGAGGTGTCCCTGCCCATTGCAGAGAGTTTGGAACTAGGTAATCTTAAGGCCCTTTCCAGCCCTAACTATTCTATGATTCACTTACCAACAGTGTTTAAAGGACCCACTAAAAATGTGTTTTGCGATTGAAGTGGTAATGCTGACTGTGGTTCATGATATTTCTTTACAAATGCTCTAGGTTCAGAAATATATAAAATAAATATGGTTCTTTTCTTTGTCAGCCAGGAAGCATAAGCCTCTCAGATGTGAAATTCAGACCCAGTCCTGAATTCCATTTTGGGTCAAAATTTGAGCAATATCAGTGGGATTTTGATAATGCAAGGATTATTAATTTACCCTCTGGATGTCTGGGCTGGCATCTTCTGAAATGTTTATTTGGGATATAAGTTCCATAAACAAATTCAGAGTATTTCCCCTTTACTATGCCTATCAAGTATCTTTTTTTTTCTCCTTTGTGAAAAAAAAGCTATCAATCAGAAAATCACAAGCAATTAACATACTGTTAAAGTCTCAGTCCTGAACGTGGAAATAAAACATGAAAGCTCACCCCCAGAGCATTAAAAACACCTGTAAATACCTACGCATTTCATTTCTGAAACTTTTTTTTTTTTTTCAAGTATGAAGAATATCTCATTTGCTCCAGTTGTCATAAATTTTAAGACACAGCCCCATCATAATGTAGCTTCCTAAAGCCTGGTCTTCTCTCCAATATTTTCCTCTCTTGCTAGTCCAAGTTACAACGTATTTTGAGGCAGAAAGGCAGTAACAGGCAACTGTCTTTCTGTAAAATATAGTGATGTTATTCTGTACAAATGGAATGAACCTCATTTTTTCATTTCAGATCAAAGTAGAAATCTTTTGAAGTTTAGTTATTTGATAAAAAAGGGCTTTATAACAAGCAGATATAGAAGTTAATAGGACATAGAGATATTTTATTAAATTGCAAACCATTATTAATATTGCAGTTTTAACTTGAAAGAAATATGTGAAATGACACCGGAAATTAATTAGATTATTTCATCATTCTTTTACATTATAAACTTTGATACACTTGCATAGATATATAGGTACATTGATAAAAAGACACAAAGACAGAATTTTAATGAGTGGGGAGCTTTTATCTACTATCGCTTTGTGACTTAATTTTTTCTGTTTATACTGCCTATTGATTCCAGTTGAAACCTGCTGTTTTAATGTTGTTATTGATATTCTCTCTGGGTTTTCTTCTAATTCTGGCATTGATATTACCTTGATCGGATTTAGTTTATTTGAATTGCCTGTAGGTTTCAGTCTCCAGAGTTTTTCACTGCTTATAGACATGCAAAGATAAAACCTCTCTTTTTATCTAAAAATCCTTGAGAGACTCTGAAAGATACAGCCGTTTTCTGAGAACATTAAAAAGAAAGAGACAACAATCAAAAGGAATATACTTCTCCCCTAGCCTATTCAAGACACCATTTCTATACAGCCTGCATATTCTCTGACATGCACAGACTTCTCATCTAGTCAGTTCCATTTTACATTTGGAAATGATGCGTTTGCCATAACACCATAAATGGTTCCAGGCTCTGTGTCACAGGCTTCACTTTCACCCGACCATCTCTGGTCCTAGCTAATTTAGGAGCTGGACATGTATAGTGCTCCATGTTATTTATTTTTGCACCCTGGTGCAAAAGTAGACTTTAGCACATTCCTCAAATGTAAAAGAATATCTCTCTTCCCAATGAAAGAATAAAATGTGTGAGGGAGGGTGTGGTAAATGAGGGAAAACTCACTATGTGCTCGGGCTAGACATGATTTCCATACACTGATCATCTAAGTTGTTATTTGGTAGATGCCCCATCCCTGGAAACATTCAAGGTCAGGCTGGACTGGGCTCTGAGCATCCTGATCTAGTTGAAGATGTTCCTGCTCCCTGGGGGTTGGGGGTTGGACTTGATGTCCTTTCAAGGTCCCATTCAACCCAAGCTGTTCAGTGATTCTACGAATCTATGAGTCCATGATTTATACAATTAGTCTGGGTTTCTTAGAAAGAAATAAGAAAAAGAATACTTAAAAAAAAAAATAATGTAATGACTTTTGTCTTTCAAATAGTTGGGTTTCTTTTCTTGTAAAACAAAAAAGGAAAAATGCTCCTACCTCATCTTCCTGCTTTTTTAAATATCTTTCTAATTTGTCTGCTTTCTTTTCTTTTCTTTTCTTTTCTTTTCTTTTCTTTTCTTTTCTTTTCTTTTCTTTTCTTTTCTTTTCTTTTCTT